>PVHX01001478.1:140363-206724 GCA_004024805.1 Geosciurus inauris | reverse complement strand
ACATAAAAATAAATAAATAAAATAAAGATACTGTGCCTATCTACAACTAAAAAAAAAAATTTTAAAAATAATATAACCATCCCAGCTTTCTTAGAAGTTTTGTAAGACAATTTGTAATCAAGATAACTTTTAAAATTCCCAGAGGCTATCCCCAGGGTTGTTAAATACTATATATATATATATATTTTTTTTTTTTGGTACTGGGGATTGAACTCAGGGGTATTCGACCACTGAGCCACATCCCCAGCCCTATTTTGTGTTTTATGTAGAGACAGGGTCTCACTGAGTTGCTTAGCGCCTCACCATTGCTGAGGCTGGCTTTGAACTCATGATTCTCCTGTCTCAGCCTCCCTAAGTGCTGGGATTACAGGCTTGAGCCACAGCACCCAGCAAATACTATATGTATTTATACCACAGTTTTTTACTAAAAGTAACAGAAAACCCATCTCAAGTTGGTTTAAGCCTTAAAAGTAACTTAGCAGCTCATACAACTTAAAAACTCAGAGGAGCCAAGCTCTAGACGAGACTTGACCCATGTCCCCACTCTGCCCTCTGTGCCATGGGCTTCATGGGCTTTGTCCTCAAGGCAGGCCCAGCATCTCCTGGGCTTCCTGCTCCCTCATACACACACCCACTGGAGATTTCTAACTTCCTGGGCTCACCCCCTGAACCAATCACTGTGGGAAAGAATAGAGAATGCTAATTGGTTGACCTATTCTGGACCCTTCTTGGAGCTGGTGGTGTTAGTCACACGCAAACAATGGAGGTGTCCAAATGGAAATCAGGGGATGTTAGGGAGGGAAATAAAGGAAATAGGTGCTAAGAAAACATCCTACTTATCCACCACATTGCTTATTTTTAAAGGTACAGTCTACTTTTCAAAGTCAAGAACAAAGCAGCACTCTTTGACTCAATGGCAGAAAGGTACTTTTCTTTCTCCCCACACCCCCTCACTACATGAACAGTCCCTGCACACACATTTCTGATGAACAGAAAAACATTTTTTTTTTTTGGTATTGGATTGAACTCAGGGGCTCTCTACCACTGAGCTACACCCCAGCCCTTTTTTATTTTGAGACAGTCTCACTAAGTTGACGAGGCTGGCCATGAACTTGCAATCCTCCTGCCTCAGCCTCCCAAGTCACTGGAATTATAGATGTGTGCCAGTTTATGAGCAATAATTTAAATGACTTGAAGCTTATAGATTTTGCTTATTCTCAGATATGGGAAGCCCAAGGTGGGGAGGAACACGGCACTTTCCGGAACTGAAAGAAGGTTACTGGCTGCAGTATGAGGAAAAGGGGACATGAAATAAACATGGTGGGGGCTGTTCCCACAAGGTCACAGTAAAGGCCCTGGGTTTTCTCAGTACAAGGAAATGCACTGATGAGTTTTAAGCAGGAAAGTGACATAGTCTGATCAAGTTCAAACTACTTCATGTGACACGCCACACTCCAGAGTCATCTCTCCATGGAGAACTTTGTTATAGAATACCTACCCTGTGTCAGGCATTTTACTTCAAATTTTCCAAACAATTAGAGAACCAAGTCTCAGAGTAAATAGTGTGTTTACATTTGTACAATTAATAAATGGCCAAGCAGAACTGGGGTTTGAACTCACAGCAGTTTGATTTTAAAGTTTGGTTCTTGATCCCTATACCAGGCAGCCTCCAGAAGACAGCCTTCCCTTTAAGTCAAAACTATTCCACATTATTTGAGAAGTTTGACTACATCTAAGATTCACACAAACTTCACCCCTGAGGGAGGGTAACTTAATTCCTTACCCCATGAAAGATTCAAGGACAAAGAAGAGACCAGGAGGGGAGGCAGTGGGGACTCCTAACCTGAAATAATACATCGCACCAAAAATTATATGGAAAGATCTAAAGTCTGACACTTTAGGAGGAGAATCAAGAAGAACATTGAGCTTAGAGGGACCCAAAGCAAATGTGGAGCAGGGGTCCTGGGCTGTAAGAGCAGCACAAGCAAAAGAGGATGAAAGATAGGAGAAGACAGAGAACTTGGTCTGGAGCAACTGTCCCTCCAGCACGGTGGCCTGCATGTGTAGCCTGGTCTGGTTGTGTAGGGTGTGGGGAGGTGTCGCGTGGAAGTTTGAAAGGGCCAGGAGTGGAAGAGATGGAAGTCATCCTGTGGGATTCCTGTTTACTTCCTTCTTCTCTGCCTCGATATAACCGTCTCTCCATCCTTTCCTCCTGTCTCAGACATACAGCATCTCATCACTTGGTCTTTCAGAGCACATTTTAAAAGTCCCTTGTCTGGGTTTGATCTTGTTCTGAGGCCTGAAATCAGGAATCCGAATAAAACAATCCCATCTTCGGGGCTGGGACTGTGGCTCAGTGGTAGAGCACTTGCCTTGCATGTGTGGGGCACTGGGTTCGATCCTCAGTACCACATATGAATAAATGAATAAATAAAGGTTCATCAACATCTAAAAAAAAAAAACAAACAAGCCGGGCGTGATGGTGCATGCCTCTAATCCCAGCACTTAGGGAGGCTGAGACAGGAGAATCGCGAGTTCAAAGCCAGCCTCAGCAATGGCGAGGTGCTAAGCAACTCAGTGAGATCCTGTCTCTAAATAAAATACAAAATAGGGCTGGGGATGTGGCTTAGTGGTTGAATACCACTGAGTTCAGTCTCCAGTACCAAAAAACAGACAAACAAACAAACAAAAGTCCCATCTTCAAGTAGCCCACAATATAGCTGAGGGGAAAAAACCCTACAACTTAGGAACTTGGTGTCTCTCTTCAACCAAAAAGCCTTCTGAGGTATAGCATCACATTCTGATGCACAGCATCAGAAAGAGGAAGGGAGAAAAATAGGAGCCTTTGTTGAGGGCTGATCATGGATAAGATATAATCATATAAACTGTCTATTTAGTCCTCTTGAAAATCCTGAACCAGAATTTTAATCAGTGCCTATGGGTTGTTAATTTGATGAACACCCAGCTAAACTAGCCAGGGGAGGGAAGGGAGGGTTTGGTTGACCAGGAAAGGAGAGCTGGGTAGGCTGGTCTCATTTCAGCCTAGAACCAGAACCCCAAAAATATCCAGAGCTCTCTGATGGCATCTATGCTTTTCTTTCCTTGTCAACTTATTTCTTTCTTTTGAATTTCTTTCTTCCACAAGGCAGAGGCAGCTCTTGGGCCTCATACTTCCAGGCTTTGTCACCAAAAAAGAAATGAGTCTTTTCATGGCTCTGGCTGGAGTCAGATTGGGTATAAATCTACCCATTTACCAAATGAAGGTGGCCCCATAGGTAGCTATTTTGGTTATCAATAGGTAGCCGAACATAACAAATCATAACATGCATAATGAATCACCCATAACTCAGTGGTTTAAGACAAAAGCTGTTTTATTATGTCTCACAGTTCTATGTTATACCAAGAGCTTCTTTTCTGCTTCATGTGGTGGTGGCTAAGGAAATCTGGAGGCTTAATTGGGCTGGAGCATCCAAGATGGCTGGCAGCTAGGAGGTCAGCTAGAGGTGTTGACTGGAGCAGCTCCATTGTCTTCCTGGATGGCTGGGCTTCTCCCATCAAGGCAGCTAGGCTCCAAGAGGGAGCACCTCAATAATGAGTATGCTAAGAGGAAGGAAGTGGAATTGCTAGGCCTCTTAAAGACCTGAGATGGGAAGTCCCAGAATGTCACTTATGGTCAAAGCCAGTCATAAGGCAGTCCAGATTCCCGAGGAGGAGAAATAAATGCTACCTTATGATGAAAAGAACAGCATGTGCATATAGAAGGGGAAGAATTGTTCAGAGCCATCTTTGGAAACCAGCTACCCCCAAAAATGATATGACTGCCCAGCCTGGGAGGTATTCATACCATCCAACATACCTGCCTCTCTTGTAAGGCTGGCTTCCATTCCTGTTCACTTGCTCTCCTCTGTGTCCCCAGTAGGGAGAACAGCACCTTGAACGTGACAGGAGCTCAGTAAACATTTGATGAACTGTTGAATTCTTCCTTCTTCATCTTTTTCTTTGAATCACTGCACTGGTCAAATGCTTTCCATTCTGCCTTGTCATTTGTCTTGCATCCAATCTGTCTCCTGCCCTTTCTTGCTTTAGATCAAGGTGAAAATAACGCATGCCAACAGTTTCTTAATGGTCTTTTAAATGCCCGTTTGCCTGAATAAAGCACACCTTTAGTCCTGTCTCACACTGCTACCTACCAATGAAAACCCAGCCTGACTTTGGGGTCTCTGCCACTGGCCCATCCTGCCTGCCCTCCCAGGTCTGCCTCTGTGGAGAAGCCAAGCGTGAGCTCACTGATGGGTCTGAGCTTACAAGAGGCCCCAGTGCTTTCCTTACCCCAGACCTTTGTACACATCTTCCTTGTCCCTTTAGAATGTCCTTTCCCCTGTCTGGCAAAAGGTGTATCCCTTCTTCCATGAAGCCCTCCTTGCTCTATCCATCCCACCTTCTTCCTTCTACCAGGTGGATCTCTCGACCACATAGTTTTGTTTCTCTGAGTTTATTCCCACCTCCTTGCACTTTCACAGTCACTCTTGTACAATGGTCATTTCTGTGCATGGTGTCCCATCACCTTTACCAACTTGCAGACTCCCTGACATTCTCTTATGACACCAATTCTTTGTACTAAGAAGCTCTCAAAGATATTGGTTGAAAGAATGAATGCATAAACAAAAGAATGAGTGGTAATCTTCCACATGGGGGCAAAGATGACTTTATCTGCAAAAGGAAGCTGACTAAATTATGGTAAAGTCCTCCTCTATTTAAGTTGTTGTTGTTGTTATTATTATTATTTGTGGTACCAGGGATTGAACCCAGGGGTGCTTAAAGACTGGGCCACATCCCCAGCCCTTTTTTTATTTTTATTTTTTTGGTACCGAGGATTGAACTTAGGGGTACTCGACCACTGAGCCACATCCCCAGCCCGATTTTGTGTTTTATGTAGAGACAGGGTCTCACTGAGTTGCTTAGCGCCTCGCCATTGCTGAGGCTGGCTTTGAACTGGCGATTCTCCTGTCTCAGCCTCCCTAAGTGCTGGGATTACAGGCTTGCGCCACCGCACCCGGCTCCCAGCCCTTTTTAAAAAAAAAAAAAATTTATCTAGAGACTGGGTCTCGCTAAGTTGCTGAGGCTGGCTTTGAACTTGCAGTCCTCTTGCCTCAGCCTCCTGAACCACTGGGATGACGTGTGCCATCACGCCTGGCACTGCTTTAAAATTTACCTATAAAATATGGTGGATGAATTCTCCCAGAAAGGAGAAAGAGAACACTAAGTCCTACATATTACAACTCGAAAACCACTCAGTCTGGAAGGAAGAAAAAGAGCAGGAAGACAGAAGGAAAGCCAGAAAACAATATCCAAGATGCAAAAGTTCCAAAAGAAAGAACTGTTAACATATCTGAATTGAAGAGAGGCCCAGGGATAAAAGGAGGAAGCATGGCCCCTGAGATTTAAAAGAGAAAGAATGTTTATGAGCTACTTGAGGGAAGTTTCCAGAGAGTTCTGTGGAAATAGGCCAGACCCCAGGGGATTAGGAGGGACTGGCAGTGAGGAAGTGGAGGTACTTTGAGAGGATGGCCATTTTCATATTGGTGCTGTGTTGCCCCTCTGAGATTATTAATATAAATAAACTAGTGACACTTTGAACACTTTGCCAGATAGCATTTAGACCTGGCATAAATGGGTGTGAAACACAACCTCTCAGAAGCTAGTGAACAAATAACTTGTCAGGAGAAGCCTGAATTAGCCCCTAGAGGAAGCAGGGGGAGAGTTCACCATTCTCAGGCAGATGGCTGCTATATATTTTTACATTCTTTTGCACAAGTCCAAGATGAGATCATGAGACTTTACCTGTCATAGAAGGCAATATCCCTTACACTACATGTTCAAACTTTTGGTTGTTATTAGTATAGCCAGCTCTTCCTATCCATGAGTTCCATACTTGTAGCTTCAACCAAGCGTGGATAGAAAATTTTTGGAAAAGAACTGCAGCTACACCAAACATGGACAGATTTTTTTCTTGTCATTAATCCCCAAACAATGCTGTAGGACAACTACTGACATAGTATTTATATTGTATTGTGTATTATTAGTGATCTAGAGATTAGTGAAAGTATACAGGAGGGTGGGGGTAGGATATATACAAATGCTTTGCCATTTCATATGAGCATCTTGGTATTTTTGTATTTGCGGGGGTAGGGTTGTCCTGAAACCAGTCCCTCACAAATGTCGGGGGAGATGACTGTATCCCACAAAAATGCCAGCCTGGATTACTAAGTACATTTACAAGTCCCATAATTGTACCTTGTCATAATGATGTTGATAGGGGCGAAAATAACAGTCAGTTAATGGTGGAATATGTTATAGCATCTAGGGTTAACTCGGGAAACTCCAAAGTTAAATAGATCTCTGGTTTCTGATCCAGGTTGTGCCTTTTTTTCTAGTTGTGTGTTATCCACTGAGCTGTTAACCTTTCTCAATTTTAGTGTATCATCTTAAATGAGGGTAATGACATGTACTTCATAGAAGAGTTGTGCAAGATGATCCCGTAAAGCAGGTATTTGCACATTTCCAGTCAACAGCAATGGTCCATAGTCACCTTGACAATAAAAATAATTACTTTTGCAACATACATAAGAAAGTGTATATTGCAGTGGTCTGTGGTAGAGAGAAGTTCTGAGAAAGAGTATTACAATATTTTCAAATCCAGTCATCCTTGAACAGAAAGAGCCAAAATTCTATTTACCTAAGAACCAAACTGCTCTCAGTGACAGCAGCTTTTAAAATATCCCTTAAACATTAGAACAGAGCTGGACATGGTGGTGCCTGCTTGTAATCCCAGTGGTTTGGGAGCCTGAGGCAGGAGGATCACAAGTTCAAAGCCAGCCTCAGCAACTTATCAAGGACCTAAGCAATTCAGCAAGACCCTGTTTCTTTTCTTTTCTTTTTTCTTTTTTTTTGGTACTGGGGATTGAACTCAGGGGCACTCGACCACTGAGCCACATCCCCAGCCCTATTTTGTGTTTTATGTAGAGACAGGGTCTCACTGAGTTGCTTAGCGCCTCGCCATTGCTGAGGCTGGCTTTGAACTGGCGATTCTCCTGTCTCAGCCTTCCTAAGTGCTGGGATTACAGGCTTGAGCCACTGCGCCCGGCTGAGACCCTGTTTCTAAATAAAATATTAGTGGCTCCATGGTTAAGTACCCCTGGGTTTAATCCCTGGTACAAAAACAAACAAAAAAATTAGATCAGAAAGGAGATAAAAATTTAGCTTGATACTAGAGACTGACTCCTGCTTCATTATTTTATTTTTCCCATTATTCCTGTGAATCCAAGTCTGTTTGGAAACAGCAGTAGCAGGGACTTCACTAAAAAACAAACTCTCTGCTTATGATGATGCTATTCCCTGGAGACTTACTCAAGCTTTGAAATATGATCTCCCTTTCTGGATTTAGTAACTTTTTCTTCCGAGTCCCCTTCTTCAAAAGTAGCTACTGTCTCACTAAAGAGCTATCTGCAAGTTTACCTGACAATCATTGTAAAAGGACATTTTTAAACAAATGAAATAGGCACAAACTTTCAAGTCAAGGTCATAATTTCTTCCACTAGAGGGCAATATTTGTTAAAATAAACACCAAAGATTAATGGCCACAGGAATTAACATGAGCTGGAGTCCTTCAGTCACCTGTGGAAACTGGAAAATACACAGGTTTCTGGGCTCTGCCCCTGGATATTCTGAATCAGTAAAGAAAAGGAGCATGAAAATGTGTTGGAAATCTGTTTTTTATTTTTATTTATTTATTTGTTTTTTTAAATATTTTTTAGTTGTAGGTGGACACAATATCTTTATTGATTTATTTTTATGTGGTGCTGAGGATCGAACCCAGTGCCTCACGCATGCAAGGCAAGCGCTCTACCACTGAGCCACAATCCCAGCCCCGGAAATCTGTTTTTTAAAAAGCTCTCCAACTTTGGGAACCATTGCTTTAAAGAGAAGTGAAAATAAGATCTTGCTAACTCCTTTTCTCCTGCCTCCCAGACATTTAGATGCTGCTATAGTCCTTGTGGAAACTAATATATATATATTTTACCTTGGTGGTAAAAGAGGGTTTATTTTACACTAAGACCATGACCTTGGCCTTAGTGGATAGTTTTTAAATCCAGAAAGGTCATTTACTATCCGTTTTCAGTGTTTTTGTTTGTTTTTAGAGTGGGGCCTGAACCCAGGGGCACTCTACCACTGAGCTACATCCCCAGCCCTTTTTTAAATTTTGAGACAAGGTCCTGCTAAGTTGCTGAGGCTGACCTCAAACTTGGAATCCTCTTCCCTCAGCTTCCCAAGTAGCTGGGATTACTGAAGTGTGCCACCACATCCAGCTCCATTTTTTGGGTCTTTTATAGGGGCAGGTCTACTTCATAGGTACACTACAAAATATTTTTATTTCTTTATTTATCCGTCATGCCAGCTTTTGTCTTATCATAAGGAAATAGCTGTCGAAAGCAGTACCTGAATGAAAAGCAAGATTATGGGTAACACCACCATAAATAAAATCAGTGCTTATCAGTCTGAACTGCCAATCAAGGGAAGAAGTTCATGAAAGCATGTGGACTGGTTAAGCCTAAGAACCATCTCACGATGCATAAGAAATTCTAACATGTACCAGTGCAATTAAGGCCTGGGGATTTGGTCCAACTAAATACAGGACAAATATTCCTACCTGGCCCAGGTTCCTTGGATGATTTTTGTTTGTTTCCAGGATCTTTAAAACTGATTTATGAGTCAGATTGAGGTCAGCATACCCCTTTGTGTTTCATCTGCTGCATTTACAGGGTCACAGTGACATTTTGAATTGTCAAAGGTCTGCCAGGGTTCCAGCACAGCAAGTTCTCCTCCCAGACTTACTCTACTGTTTGAGAAAATACACCAAAGAAGGGATGTGAAAGTCAAGCTTTTCAGTCAAGCTTCTTTTTTAACTCAAGCACATATCTTCTTGTCACTTTGCGATCTGTCCAGGTAGTCATGAAAGAGCTCCTCCATTTCAGGACTATAGGCTACTCCCTGGCTACCTGACTACCATGCTCAGTGCTGAGGCTGTTTCACCGGCTTCTCTCTGCCTATCTCAAAACTCTGTTTGCATTTAGACACGTCAGTAACACTTCTCAAAATGTTTCTCCTGATTTCACAGTTGCCAAGTTTGTCTCTTAAACTGGTGTGTTGGATTCTCCAGCCTGGGTAGGATTAGTCTATTAGCTGTGTTCCAAGTTAGAGGTTGGGAATGGGAAACTCTACAGGACTTGGGCTTCCTGTGAGCTTTTCTGTCTGTTATAGTTGGGTAGGTTGACTCACAGTGCACATAGACCAGCCACTTGGTCAGTCATCTGCTACTTCTTTGCCATTTATTTCTAGCATTGCTTATCTGAATGATAAACAATGCTAGAAATAAAAATTTGAAATTTTTATTTCAAATTTTTGAAATCTGAAAAATTTTAAGTCTGTCATCTGAGCAAGTCAGGAAAAATGAGAAAATCAGTACCCCTTTTGGCTTTCCTACTAGGATAATTTATAAGATTCTTTTCCTTGTACTTCAAATCTTATTACAAGTAATACGTTTTTCTTCCCATCCCAGCTCAGTGGAAGGCACCTTGGGACCTAGGGACCAAGCAGCTGCTGGGCTCTTTAATTCTGATTAATAGCCCACAACCCTTAACTAGACCAGTAGGAGTCCTCAACCTACCCACTCCCTGCAATGAGCTGTGACACATGTCATCTCAAGCTTCAGGAGGTCAAGCTTCACAAGGTCACAGCTACAAACGTCCCATAAACAAACACATAAGGCTCAAGTATCTCAAATGGTTTTCTTCCTATAATTTTTAGTGAATGACTCGGCCATGGTTTATTCCAAAGGGAACTGATGACTGCTGGACTCAATTTGAGGGGAATTCCTGAGGGCAAAGAAAGGGAAGAAAGAAGACCCCAAGAAATGAGCCTTTCTCTGGCAGGATGAGGCACAGCTGGTGGACCCTCTGCAGTGAACTCGGCGATTGTAGGGTAGGACAGAAGCGCGTGCTTGCTGGAATCCCTGGCTAGCAATTCTCCCCAAGGATTCCACAATGACAGGAAGACGAAGAGTGGGCTTCTGGGTACACGGGGCCGCCACGGGTGTCCTGGTCTTTTCCCTGATTAAGTCTGACGCTGTGGGTTAGTGTGGTCGCTTGAAGGAATGGGTGCTGCTGGTTCCCCCCAGCCTTCAGACAAGCTTCTCGCCTCGATGGGCCGGCGCACCTAACGACGGACACAAGACCTGGCCCTTCTCTTTAGCAGCGATGGCCTAAGGACCCCAGCCAGCCAGAAACTCGCTCCGCCCACAGCCCCGCCCTCCCTTTTAGCTCCGCCTTGGTCCCGCCCCCAGGCTGCGGTCGACCTTCCCCTCCCGGCATCAGGCCCGCTCCTGGTTAGGCCCCGCCCAGGGCCCGCCCCTCGGGCCCGCCCCGACCGGAAGAAGTGGCGGCACCCGGCGCTTATAGGGCCCGGAATGGGGGTGCCGCCGCCGCCTAGTCAGCCTTGCGTCTGCTGTGGCTGGGCTACTGCCGCGCTGTCGTCGCGGCGCCCCCGCCCAGTCCTCCGTCCGCACCGCCCCTGGAGCCGGCCGGCCGGGCCCGGAGCCAGGGCCCAGTCCCCGCCATGCCGGCCCGGCGGCTGTTGCTGTTGCTGCTGGCGCTGCTGTTGCCCGGCCCCAGGGTGAGTGACCAGGGAGCGCCGCGGTGGGGACAGCCCGCGGCGAACCGGGTTGTGACCGGAGGAGGGTCGCGCGGTCACTGGGGCTGGAATCCGAGCCGGGGAACGGCGGTGGTTTGAGGCCGTGCGCCCAGCAGAGTCGCGAGCCGGGCGTGGGAGGCGGCGCCGGGCCGCGAGCGCCTTCCCGGCAGGAGTCGTGGCCGGCGGTAGCCACGCCGCGGAGTCCGCCACCCGAGGGGCCTCTGGGGCCAGCGCGGCTGTCACCGGCAGCGGCTCCCGAGACCAGGTGGGCTGGGGCGAACTTTGTGCTGTCTCCAGCAGGCCCGGGACCCAGGCAGGCCGCCCACCTGCCGTACCCTCCCCACAGGTGGGCTCCAGCTCTGCCTGGCGGTGGCCGCGAAAGGGCCCTGTAATGGAGGGGAAGGTAATGACTTGAGTTTCGAATCCTTGTTTGAACTTTTAAAAATGCGACTTTGGGAAGCGAATGCAGCAGCGAATGGGGAAACATTTTTACCCAAGGGCTGGATTCTGCTTACCTGCCCTGCAAGTTTCTTGGTGTTCGGAGGTAAGAGGCTTCCTTTTGTGTGCCCAGGCTTCGTTAAGCAGGTTAAGCTGTGGGAATTGGACTCTTTTAAGACCCCCCATTGGACAGAGGTGAAGCCACTTCAAAAGTTTGTATACCAAAAACTGTCCTCACGTGAGAGCACTGTGGGTTCACCAGAAAGATCTCTCTCTCTCTCTCTGTTTTTTTGGAGGAGAATGACAGGGCCCACTTTATGTTTATTTAATTATTTACGACCTTCACTCAGGCTGTGGACATGGGTACCGTGACTGAGGAGGACATTTTGTGGGCAGACTTGGTTTTATATCTTCTGGTTGGAAGAAGTGCCCTTTAAAAAACGTATTGTTCAGGATGTGGGTATGGCACATTTGTACAGGTTCTGTTTAATGACCTCTTTGAAGGTACCGTGTTCCTTTTAATGTGGCATATCGTGTACCAGGTGTCCAGGTGGAGAATTGACTTGTGCAGCCCTGCGGGCCAGCCAGGATGAACTCTTTGAACTCTTATGCATTTTAGGTAAATAATTGTCTGTGTTCTTGGACTAACAAGAATTTGGAAACTGCCCAAGTAATAAATAAGGTCACCGTTTTTCAAATTCAGGTTTCTTTAAAAGGAAAATTGGTATACACTTTCTTCTTGATGAAAGTTTGATAAGAGTTTTTTTTAAATATAATTAAAAATCCACTTTCACAACTCAGAGCTAGGGTCAGAGTTTGAACTTGAACACTGAACCTTGAATCGGCAGATTATTGTTCACAAATAGGAGTACAAACAGGGTGCCCAAACATGTAACATGGAAATTGAAACATGGAAATCGATCATTTCATATTGTTAGGACCTAGGTGTATGTAGTTTCTTTTCCCGTATCTTTGCATTTGCTATTTTTTCCCTAGATTGTAGTTTTAGTTATTGAGTGACTTAGATTAAGGAGCAGAAAATAACTATTTAGCTTTAGTTGGGACTATAGTTTCAGTTCATGTAAATATTTCCAACTTGTATTTAGAAATCCAAAATTCTGGGACTGGGGTTATAGCTTGGTGGTAGAGCGCTTGCCTAGCACATGTGAGGCCTGGGTTTGATCCTCAGCACCACATAAAAATAAATAAATAAAATAAAGGTATTGTGTCCATATACAACTAAAGTATTAAAAAAAGAAAAAAGAAAAGGAAATCCCATTTAAAAAAAAAGAAATCTAAACTTCTCAGGGTTCATGGTAAAATATTTCAGACCCTTATCATAAGGTAATGTTTCACTGTAACTGCTTTTTAGGTGAAAGGTTAGGATTTTACTCCCAGAATTTTATTGCAGTGAAAGTTTTGATCCCCAATAGTATTAAAATTCTAAGTGAAATTTATAGCAATTTGTACTTAAACTAGGTAACAGTCATGTTGTATAGAACACAGTGGCTGTAAAAACAAACCTGAGTTCTAACTGGTCACTTGCTAGCTGTGCCCTCAGGTAAGTTATTTCACTTTTTAGGAACTCAGTTTCCTGATATATGCCATGATCATAGCTAATGTGTGAAAGAAGCCGCCTTGCACCTAATGGGTAATAAATTTCCATTCTCTTTCCTTTTCCATCAAAGTGCCTTTCATACTCAAAGTCATCACTTTTTTTTTTTTTTTTGGAATGAAAGCAGGAGCAGTTTACCACTGAGCTATATCCACAGCCCTTTTTATTTTTATTTTGAGATAGAGTCTCACCAGGTTTCATAGGGCCTCGCTTCATTGCTGAGGCTGGCCTCGAACTTCCAATTCTCCTGCCTCAGCCTCCCAAGACATTGGGATTAACAGGTGTGCACCACCATACCCTGCTGAAGTCATCACTTTTTGAATGTTACGCAATGCCTCTGCAAGATATTCTAAAAAATATTTCTTTCTGATTGATGAAGTAACTAATACTGGAGGCAACACTGTAATTTTTCTTTCAGTGTATGTCTAATTGAGCCAGGCATTAATTCATTATTGGTTGAAACTCGAGGCTGTCAGACCCAAAATTGCAATAACATTGGTATTATTAAGCACTTGAGGCTGTCTTTGGTTTTTTTTTCCCTTTCTTCCTAGACCCTTAGCTTGTACCTGGTGTTGGTAGTGTGACATCATCACTGTCATAGTCCTCATTTTATGGTGTTTAGGTGCCATTTTTCTTAGTTACTAAAAAGATTGGTAGCATGTGAAACCAAATACTTTTTTAGTTAAAATATATCTAATTTATTCAGCCAGTATTTTGGTTTGAGATGAGGGTAAAAGAGTCACTAAGAACTGAGGACCATGTATGTACAGAAACACAATGTGCATCTGAGAGATGAGTCTTAACTAGAAATGTCCTTGCTTATCATTTATTCTGGTAGTTATCATCTGCATGAATTATCCTAATAGGCAATACTGAGCTATCATTCTGTGGCTGTGAGTAGAATGTTCCATTAGTTTATGTTATTAGGACTGTTGATTATGAAATTAAACTGTAGTTGTGCACATTCATTTTCCCAGCCACTTATCTTTCTGCTGAAGTATAGCTTTTCAGAGCACAAGAGAAATTGTGTCTGAAAGTTACTCTTAAGAAAGTTTGATGAGGGGCTGGGATTGTAGCTCAGCAGTAGAGTGCTTGCCTCGCATGCATGGGGCCCTGGGTTCGATCCTCAGCACCACATACAAAGCAATAAAAAAATAAAGACATTGTGTCCATCTACAACTAAAAAAATTAAAAAGAAAAAAGAAAGAAAGTTTGATGATAAACCATATTCCTGAATATAAATCCAGTGAGCTACATAAAGATTCCTTCATGTTGCTTAGATAGAATAGTATCACCTGCATGGACTAGGGCATGTGGTTATTTGCTTGCCTTGGGTTTTTTATTCTGTTTTTCAGGGTGAAGAATCATTGGATAATTATGTCATTTTCATTGGAACCCTCTTTGGTTTCAAGATCCAAAGTAATCTGTACATTTTATATATATATATATATATATATATATATATATATATATATATATATATATATGCTGGGGATTGAACTCAGGGGTACTCGACCACTGAGCCATATCCCCACCCCTATTTTGTGTTTTATTTAGAGACAAGGTCTCGCTAAGTTGCTTAGCGCCTTGCCATTGCTGAGGCTGGCTTTGAACTTGTGATTCTCCTGTCTCAGCTTCCAAAAGTGAGCTACAGGGGCTGGGGTTGTGGCGCAGTGGTAGCGTGCTTGCCTAGCATGCGTGACGCACTGGGTTCGATCCTCAGCACCACATAAAAATAAAATAAAGATATTCTGTCCACCTACAACTAAAAAATAAATAAATATTTTTTAAAAAAAAGTGAGCTACATAAAGATTTCCAAAAGTGCTGGGATTACAGGCGTGCACCACTGTGCCCAGTTTGTACTTACAATATTTTGATTGTTTTATAATGATCAAACATTCTCCTTAAAGAAATGATATAGAGGAGAAAAGCCTAATGTGCCTTTGGAATGGATTCTTGTTGTTGTTCTAATTAGTTATAGAGGACAGCAGAACGCACTTTGATGTATTGTACACAGTGGGCCACAAGTTTTCATTTCTCTGAAATGTGCACGATGTAGAGTCACACCATTCATGCAATCATGCATATGCCTGGGGTACTGATGACCTTCTATTATGGATTTGGTTTTTATTATTTTCAAATAACTTGCAGACCTGTAACCTAGCAATATGATTAGAGTATGATGCTGGTTTTAAAAACTAGGGATGATGAATCATAGTCTGTGAATAATACACATGCTGGTTGGATATGTTTCCCAGAAGCTGAGAATTGTTTCCTGTCTTTATCTTTATCCATATATTTTAGGTGTCAGACTTCCCTATCTCAGCAACACAGCACAGAGATATTCCAATGAGTACAACAGACCAGATATAGACTGGGAAAAGTAGAACTTAAATAATAATCAGGGCTGGGGATGTGGCACAGTGGTAGAGTGTTTACCCAGCATGAGTAAGGCCCTGAGTTCAATCTCTAGCTCCGCACACACAATTATAATAATAATCATGAGGTCATTGTTACATCCCTTTTTAAAAATTTAAGTTAGTTTTAGGCTCTATATCACTTCGTATTATCTATGATCTTTGTTCACATACAAATAAAAGTATGTGTTCTCTCTTTTTTTCCCCCAGAATGTCTCCTATAACATTCTGGAATTAGGTCATACATTTGTTGCTTTGGTAGCACCTTAGTAAACCATCATCAATGTAAAAGCATTTGAGCTTCTTGGGGTCCTAACTGATTGAGATTGATGTGGTTAGAAACTGTGCTTTGCTAGCATTTGCCCTACTGGGGTCATAAGGATTATTAACAGTTTTCCACTATTTTTAAAAAAATATTTATTTTTTAGTTGTGGGTGGACAGAATATCTTTATTTTATTTTTATATGGTGCTGAGGATCGAACCCAGGCCTCACATGTGCGAGGCAAGTGCTCTGCCACTGAGCTACAACCTCAGCCCAATATGTTGTCTTTTATAACTGGCTTTCTTCTAGCTCCAGGTTCTCAAGACTCATCCATTTTGTAGCATGTGCAGTACTTAATTCCTTTTTTTTTTTTTTTTTTTAAGATTACTATTTTCATCATTTTTTTAACCTTTGTTTTATTTATTTATTTTTATGTGGTCCTGAGAATCAAACCCAGTGCCTCACACATGGTAGGCAAGCTACAACCCCAGCTTCACTTACTTCCCTTTTATTGCTGAATAATATTTTATTGTATAGATGTGCCACATTTTGTTAGTCCATTATCAGTTGGTGGACATTTGGGTTATTTCTACTTTTTAGCTGTTATAAATAATGCTGCTATACACATTTATGTACAAGTTTATTGTTTTGTTTTATACTGGGGATTAAATCTAGTGATGCTTTACCACTGAGCTAAGTTGCTTAGGGCCTTGTTAAATTGCTGAGGCTGACTTTGAACTTGAAATCCTCCTGCCTCAGCTTCCTGAATCACTGGGATTACAAGTGTATGCCACTGCACCTGGTTATGTACAAGTTTTTGAATTCACATACATTTTTACTTTCCTTGGAGTGAAATGTCTGGGTCAATACCTAGGATGGGATTGCTGGGTCATATGGTAAATTCATGTTTAATTTTTCAAGGAACTGTCAGACTGTTTTCAGAAAGCAGCTGTGCTGGGGCTGGGGTTGTGGCTTAGTGGTAAACTGCTTGCCAGGCATGTGTAAGGCACTGGGCTTGATCTTCAGCACCACATAAAAATAAAAATAAATAAAGGTATTGTGTCCATCTACAACTAAAAATATTTTTTTTAAAAGCAACTGTGCTGTTTTACCAGAGGTTCAATGTCTCATATCCTCATCAACACTTATTATTTATCTTTTTTTATTGTAGCCATCCTAGTGGGTATAAAATGGTAACTCATTATGTTTTTTATCTCCTCAGTACCATTACTGTGAGTTGAACCCAGGAGCATTCTACCACTGAGCTACATTCCCAGCCCTTTTTATTTTTTATCATATGTCACCATCTTGCTAAGTTACCCAAGCCTGAAACTTGAAATCCTCCCACCCCAGCCTCCAGAGTAGCTAGTATAATAGGTCTGTGCCACTGCACCCAGCTCATTGTGGTTTTGATTTGCATTTACTTGATAGCTAATTTACTAACATTTTAATAAATTTGCTTCCAGACAGTTTTTTCTGTGCACATGTCTACATAGGTAATTTTGTCTTCCTCAATCTGAAACAGATCTTTCTTTGTCAGTAACTTTAACTCTGCAACATCATTCTTACTGACTGCATAGAACTTCTCTGAATGGATATACTATAATTTGACTGTTCAACCATTTAGATATTGAGACTTTCATTTTCAGAACTATAAACAATGTGATGAACCTCTTTGTTGCTAAACTCTTGAATGTATATTAACTACTTAATTATTTGCTTGAAGTAAGTTCCTTGAGCTGAAATTTGTTTTCTGTGTGTACTGTTTTACAGCCCCCTGGAAACTCCCAAGGAATGTTGGATGTTTTAAAAAGCAAAAAACTAATCTTAAATTGGTTTTATGATAGCTATTTTATTTATTTTTATTATTATTATTTTTTGTGGCACTCAATATTAAACCCAGTTGCACTTTACCACTAACCTATATCTCTAGCCCTATTAATTAACTAATTAATTTTAATTTTGAGACAGTAATCTCTGCGATTACAAGCATGTGCCACCACATCCGGAATGATAGCCATTTAAAAAGTAAGCTCTTAGCTGGGTGCAGTGGGCATGCCTGTAATCCTAGAAGCTCTCGAGGCTGAGGCAGAAGAACCATGAATTCAAAGCCAGCCTCAGCAACTTAGCAAGGCCCTAAGCAATCAGTGAGCCCATCTCTAAATAAAATACAGAAAAGGGCTGGGAATATGGCTCAGTAGTTAAGTGCCCCTGGGTTCAATCCCCAGTACCAAAAAGTAAAAATAAAAAAAAAAAAAATTAAAATTAAGCTTTTTCTTTTAGCACTGTGGATTTTAAGTTGGGTGGAAATGGAATTTGTAGGTTTTGTTTATAGATTTTATATGTGTGTATGCATGGTACTGGGGATAGAACACAGGGCCTCATGCATGCTAGATAAGTTCTCTACCACTGAGCTGCATCAGCTGCTATTTGTTTGTTTCTTTTTCTCTTTCCACATTGCAGCTTTGTAAATTTTAATTTAATTTTTTAAAGATTTACCATACTTTTTTTAAAGTTGTAGATGGACATAGTACCTTTATTTTTATTTATTTATTTTTATATGGCGCTGAAGTTCCAACCCAGTGCCTCACATGTGCTAGGCAAGCACTCTACCACTGAGCTACAACCCCAGTCCTTTAATTTTATTTTGAGACAAGGTTTCACTAAGTTATCCAGACTGGCCTTGAATTTGTAATCTTCCTGCCTTAACTTCCCAAGTAGCTGGGATTACATTCATGGGCCACTGTGCCTGCCTAGATTTTGTTTATATTTTAAAGGTATAGGTAACCATGGCAATCTCTGGATGACATCATATGTACCTAAGAGCTTTTAAGTTTTTTATGTTTTTTTTGGTGTGTTAAATAGCTTGTTTACAGCATTCTTTGGTCTGCAATGGTTTCATAATCCGAAACTAATCACTTTCTAGCAGATATGGCTCCCATAAGCACCCTGAAATACTTCGGGGGTAATTCTGTTACTTTGGTTTTAAGGGCCACTTATCTTCTATAGATAAGATTCTTTGTACACTGGTTCATGAAGCCATTGAAAATTTTGCCTCAAGACTGTTTACCAATCAAAAGTTGATGCTTTGATTGTTTCTTTGGATGCTGCTGTTCTAAAAACATGTGACTTGTCCATACAACTGTTTTTCCTAGAAAGATAAAAATGCTACTTTATGAAAGTCATCCCTTTTGTTGTTTCTTGTTTGTTTGTTTTGCTTTTCCTACAAACATACCTGAATTTATTCATCTAAAACAATGTGTCACTTTCAAAGTAATCACCCCTTTGAGGTCATGTTACATGTTATACAAATTATCTTTTAAAAACTTTGTGTTGTATCATTTAACAACTTATCTAACCCACTTAATAATTCAACTTTAAAACAGAAAGGATCCTTTAAAAATCATGTATTTACTCTTAAGCCCCTTATCCCTACACAACTTAAAACATTTCCCAATTCCTTCCAGTCTTTGCTTAATATAGTTTTTACATGAGTCATGCTGCAAGTTTTTTTATTATTTAGTTTGATCACACAGTGTATGAGGACACTTGGATTTGATTTTGACTTGTTTGTTAAAATGAAATTCATCCTCAACTGAGCAGGAGTTTATACCATTTAGGGGATTCAAAAGTGTATTTCTTGAAGGGAGATTCTAAAAAATTCCAGAAATAGTAGCATATGTAAATAAACCTATAGCCTCCCGAGTGCACTGGAATCTGAATATATTAGACTGCTACATGGGATCACAGCTGTCTGGTCCATTGAGTCTCAAGGTGCACATAAAGCCTACAACACATATCCCTCAGTGACAGTAAGGGATATGCTGTTTTCTTTTAGCACTGTAGATTTTAAGTTGAGTGAAAACAATTTTTAGATTTTTAAAATATATTTTATATATGTGCATGTGTGTGTGCATATTAGAGCCCTGGAGAGTGGAGTTTGGGGCATATACTACCTCCTCTCTGCCATGACCCTCCCCTTCCAAGTTGAAACCCTAACTATCTAGAGCAAACATATGAGGAAGCCAAGGCCAGAAAGGACTGGTGACCTGTCCAAGGTCATACATGAGCAGCAGAACCAAACTTTGAACCTAATTCTGCCTCCCACTAGAGAGTAGCCCTTGCAGAGCTTAGGACCTAGCATTTGCTAGGACAGATCAGTCCAGCTCCCCCAATTGCAGCTTGAAGAGCAGGTACTGGGGGTTGCCCTGAGGCTTGAGGGCTAGAGAAGTACCATCCAGTAGGCTTACTTGTAGACTTCTGGAAAGTGCTCAGATAGAGCTTATTCCTCCAACACGTCCCAGCCTCCTACTGTTTATTGCAGTGGTGCAAAGATGCAGCTTTGAAAAAGAAACACTGCCTTTACCTGAGAAGCTCCATGAGGGAGATGGACCATTGTCAGTGTTTTGGAGCCAGCTCTGGAAAGAGTGGAGATTAAGAGGCCACTAAACCCAATTCACAGCTTAAGCTTATTTTTTTTTTTTTTCCATTTGGGGTGTCTAATAATATCCAAGCAGGTGTGCTTTTCAGTAACATCTCACCCAGTATTATGTCTGAAATAGCAAAACTGAAAGTTCATGTCTTAGAAGCCTTTAACCAAAGTTGCTCTTTGCTAGTCCAGTCAGTCTTCACCAAGAAATCCTGAAAAGATTGAATTTCTAATCATCAGGCTGGTCCTGGGTATTTTCCTTTGCAGAAGCTCCCACTTTCTAAGCAGTTGTGATGCCAGAAGCAGACCTGTGATGACAAGAGAGAGAATCACAATGCCCATGGCCGTGATCCCTGTTCTACAGGGATCCAAGTCCAAGTGGATGGACTTAGCTTCCTCAGGTCTCTAAAGGAGAGAATAATGAGGCAGGGAGGAGGGGACCAGAAATGTGCGTGCATGTGTGTGTGTGTGTGTGTGTGTGTGTGACTTATCTTGCTGGTTTGTGCTAGAGAGAAGGGGGACCTGCCTTGCTTATCCCCTGTGGCATTTAGCCTGGTGTGTTGGCCAGCCCTCTCTAGTAGGCACTCAGCAAATATTGAATTCCTCTTTAGGACTCATAATGACCAACAAAATAAGGGGCTGTTTTATCATCAGATGAGTGAGTTTTGGATTTTTCAGTGCAGGATAGCGGTAGATGCTGCTTTATTTGTTTATAGTGATATTTGTTTTTTCCCAGAACTAGGGATTGTATTCAGGGGCACTATACCACTGCACTATATACCAACCCCCAGCCCTTTTTATTTTTATTTTTTTTAGACTTGCTAAGTTGCCTAGACTGGCCTCAAACTTGCATTTCTCCTGCCTCAGCCTTCTGAGGTTGCTAGGATTACAGGTGTGTGCCACCCCTCCTGGCTGTATTCTGTATTCTTTAATGGAGTCTCATAAGTAGTGTATGTTTCTACAGAATTAGGCTTCTAGGATTCTTGCTTGGGTAGATACAACCCAAGCGATATCCTCTTGATGAGCTCCTCATATCAGTAATGAGATTAATTTTTTCATTTCCAAACCCCATAAATGGTTTGTTATTATTCCTTGTTTTGTTTCATTTTTCACTTGGCAAGATGTTTCACTGTTAAAAAATGGACCTTGATCCAGGGTCATCCTCTTATGTATTAAACATGGTTTCCTTAGTTAATAGACTAATTTAGAATTAAAATTCAAAACCATCTCATTCTCTGGTGGATTATTTCTCCCCTTCTATTTCAGATGAGGGAATAATTGTTTGTGTAGGCCTTGGGAATGTTTGTCATGGAAACCAATTTTTTTCATACATTTTCTGAACAAACTCTGCTGTCAGCTCTCCAGAACATGACATTGTCATTGATCTCTAGTTGAGTCAGAGGAGTTTGTTGACTAAAGTAAATCTTTCCTCTTAAAACCAATGACCCCTGACTCCTGGGGGCCTGTAGAGACATCTGCACAGAAGGCCACAGCTGCGCCTATACCATGCTACTCGAGGCAGTGCTTCCCAGCCCTGACTCACATTAGTCACCCAGGAAGCTTTTAAAAACCCTATGCCCACACCATCCTAGGTGAAGGAAATCAGAATCAAAGGGACTAGAGCCTGGGGTAGTTTTAAGCCCCAGGTGACTCAAAGGTGCAACCAGGTTGAAGCCTTCAGGTAATTCCTGTACCTTAATCCTGGAGAGAGCAATGCATTTTCGTGTGCTTTGTAATATCAGAGCACTGGACAGAGCAGAGGCAATGTTGGCTCATTTTATAGAGAGGCTAGGATTGGAAGATTTTGCTAGTTGGTGGTGAATGAGAATAGAGAATCTGCTGTTGTTTTTTCTTCCATACTGTATTGCTCAACTTCTAAAGAGCAGGTAATGTTTTTTAGAAGCATTTTTTCTTGGATATTTTTTTCTTTGAGTATAAACTGTTGAAATTGCTTTTGGCAGCTTTAATTGATAACTGGCCTTATATTAAAATATACTTAGTTATTGAATTACAAGAGCTTTAAAGGTTTATTGAAAGTTACATAACACTTATGTTTATTTATTATTTCTACCTTTTCCATATATGAAGAGACCTAAGAATCAAAACAATACTGCTTTCCAGGTTCTGTCATAGTACCCTGACAGGTAAAATCATCCTTGTGGTTTTAAAAGAGGCTCTGTAGCACGGGTAAAATAGCTAAGGGAGTGGACAAAAAGGAATTTATGGAAGGAGTAAGTTAGACAGTTAAAGCACAAGAAGGAAGCACGCATACTAGAAATCAGTATGCCAAAGACACAGCTGCATTCCCCTATTTACTGCAGCACTATTCACGACAGCAAAGACATGGAATCAAACCTAGGTGTCCAACAACACATGTATTGATAAAGAAAATGTGGTATATGTGTACACAATAGATACTTCAATAACATGGATGGAACTGGAGGATGTTTGTGTTAAATGGGAAATAAGATAGGCACAGAAAGACAGATATCCCATGTTCTTATTCACACGTGAAAGCTAAAGAAATTGATCTGTTAGAAATAGAGAGTAAAATTGTGGTTACCAGAGCCTGGGCAAGGGAGGGATGAGGGGAATAGAGAGAGAGGTATGTGATTAGGTACAAAAATATAGTTAGATCGGAGAAAAGAACTCTGTAGCATTTGGTAGGGTGACTATAGTTAACAGCAATATACAGTAGATTCCAAAATAGCTAAAAAAGATTTTGAATGTTCTTAACACAAAGAAACGATATTTAAGATGATGGATATGCTAATTACCTTGATCTGATTGTTATACATTGTATATATGTATCAAAATAACACATAGTGGGCTGGGGTTGTGGCTCAGTGGTAGAGCGCTTGCCTAGCATGTGTGAGGCACTGGATTCGATTCTCAGCACCACATATAAATGAATACAATAAAGGTCCATCAACAACTAAAAAAAAAATTTAAAAAAAAATAACACATAGTGTGTACATAAATGCATACAATTATTACGCATCAAAAAAAGTTTTAAAAAGAAACTTTACTACCAGGGTGTGCATGTATGGTAAATGGTAGGAGGCTAAGTTGGTGGCATGCCTTTTTCTTTTCAGCGGAGAGCTAGAAGGTGGATGCTCATCAGCGGCACCACCTGGATGGACAGCTACTCCAAACAGTTTCTGTACCGGGGACAGAAGTGAAAGCGCTGACTATGAATGTGGAAATATGAATGTGGAAAATGACTGGCCGGTTGTCTCAAGTAACTGGGCTAATCTTGATTGCAACCCAAAGATTTCTATTTGCAGGGTTAGCAACGAGGGGAAACTCATTCCTAAGTACCACATTGAGTTGGTAGACCAAATCTAAGCTGAAACTGGGTTGACAAATGTTAGTAGAATTTAAGGTCACTCTTTGAAAACATCCTTGGGACTGACTGGCTTGGCTTCTGCCCTGAGGGAGCTGTGTAGACTCCCGTGTGGGACCATATCTGTTTGAACTTTGTGTTGAAAAGAAGTCCCAACTGGCAGTTCCAGGTCCTCACTCCTTTCAGTAGATAGGTCGGCATAGTTGACTGTTTTAGCAGTTTTAAAATGTAATTTATGGCACAGTCTCTTGTTTCCATATACATTTTCACTCACACAATGACAATGTATTCTTCCAGTGATGAGGAGTCAGAGGTGAGGGTTCTCTACTAGCTAGCTGTGAGACTTTAGGCAAATGAACTACCCGCACCTCCAGGTGTGAAGCAAGGCAGTGGAACCAGAAAAATCTCTTTGATGGGCCTATTTCCAAATTTTTTCTTTTTCTTTTTCTTTTTTTTTTAAAATATTTTGTTTAATTGTAGATGAACACAATATCTTTATTTATTTTATGTGGTGCTGAGGATCGAACCCAGTGCCTCACGTATGCGAGGCAAGCGCTCACCCGCTGAGCCATAGCCCCAGCTCCTCCAAATTTTTTCTTAAATTAGAAACACCACTTACATTAAAGTGAATAGTAGCAAACCACCTTCTTTTTGGCCCAATGTCACTCTCACCTAGGGAAATGGAAGATGGGAGGGCTGCTTTGTTTTGACCTCTGCTCCCAAGCTCCTGAATGTGATGAACTTCATCTCTTTATTCCATCTGTTTGTCCATTTGTTTATTCACTGATTTTTTTTTTTTTTTTGTCTGTTTTTGTCGTCCCCGGTTGGGCGCAAACTCACTGATTTTTAAAAATACATTGTTTAGTCAGCTTTGCACTACTTTAACTGAAAGACCCAACAGAAACAACATAGACATTCAGCCATGGTGGTGCATGCCTATAGTCCCAGCTAAGGCTGAGGAAGGAGGATGGTAAGTTCAAAGCCAGCCCCAGCAACTTAAGGCACTAAGCAATTTAGTGAGACCATGTCTCAAAATAAATAATAAAAAGGGCTAGGGATGTGGTTAAGCAATGGTTAAGCACCCCTGGGTTCAATCCCGGTGTCAAAAGGAGGGGGAAAAAAAAAGAGAAAGAAATAAGCAAATAGAAGAGGAAAAATTTTTTTGGTTCACAGTTTCAGAGGTTCAGTTGATGGCTCTGGACCCAAGATGAGGCAGAACATCATGGCAGAAGGGCGTGGTGGAGGAAAGCAGCTCAGGACATGACAGCCAGGAAGCAGAGAGAGCTCTCCACTCACCAAGGACAAAATATAAGCCCCAAAGGCACACCCCCACTGATCTAACCCCTTCCAGCCACACCCTACCTGCCTACAGTGAACCACCCAGTTAATTTATATCAGTGGTTTAATCCATCAATTAGGTTATACCTCTCCTAATCTAATCATTTCACCCCTGAAAATTCTTGCATTTTCTCACACATGAGCTTTGGGGGAACACCTCATATCTCAAGCATAACACACATATTATGTGCCAAACACTGATACACATTAAGGAACTAAAACATTGTCACCCTAGCCCTCTTGAAACTTATATCTACTTGGTAGAGACAGGCAAGAAATAATAACATGATGAATATATAAATTATAAAGAATGTGAAAAAATTCTGTGGCAGGGGTGTGAGGGGGACTGAAAACATAAAGCAGAGCAAGAGAGATAGGGCCTGTCCAGTTGTCACAATTGTGTAGTTTCATCAGGTGCAGCCCACCTGTCCTGTAGGGCTTAGCAAAGTGTAGGGCCTTTCTTGACCACTGTGCTGTTACAGGTGAAGTGTTCCTGCACTCCAAGTAGCATCGTGTCACTTAGTGTTGGGGTTAGCATACTGGTCTGTACTAGTGTGTTTCCCCTCTGATCTTCTAGAGGACTGGTGTTGACAGATTCAGTTATGTCCAAAAATCCTGAACGAATTTGAGACATTGAGTGTGAGTGTTGTCGAATTTTATGACTTGACAAGAAAAGGTTTAAAAATCTGTCAGGAAAACCTCAGAATGCCCCTCAACTCAGGGAACAGAGCCAAGAATTCTTTAATTTTATGATGGCTCTTCTCCCAAATACAAGTATGTGTGTGTGTTTTACATCAAGCAAAATTAAATTTTTTCCATTATAGAAAGTATTTGTATCATCTCCAGATAAATTGAAATACTCTAAGAAAATTGTAAGGCCAGATTTAGGGAGTTTCTGATCTCAAAGGTGCTACTTGCTCTGAACAATCCAGTGATTTTATTCTATCATTCTGTTAGGATTCATTTTCCACTTGCCATGGTCTGGTTTTGCAAAGAAGAAAACGGTTTCCTTTACACATAGAGATTAAGAAGAAGTTTATCTGTAGTTTTGGTACTCAACTGACTGGGAACCCAGCCACAGTTGCTTCTGCAACAAACCTGAAGTCATCTTGATCTGATGGTTCAGTACTTGGAAATCTCTGGGGTTTTCTGTGCCTTGTGAAGTTCAGTCACTTATCTGATCTGTGGCTTAGAGAGGAATAGGGGTCTCTCTTTCAGTGTAGGTGATGGTGGTTTTAGAGTGTATAACATCTATGGGTAGCTGAGAGTCAGTCTTCTGGTCCCACATGATATTAGCTGATTTCTGTGGTATTTGTTTTGCCCACCCTGAACCTTAAAGTGAGTCAGATTATTACTAGTGTCTAGTGTTGCAATATGTTGAGATAAGTGGAAACACCAGGATGTTGCAAGATTAGGATTGGGAATGACTTGTGTTCAGAGGCATCTACACTTCTAAACTGTCTCAGTGGATTTTGGGCACGTTTTGATTGGTTTGGGCTAGCAGAATCTACAGCAAAGCCTGAAGAGAGATGAAGCCCAGGTAAGTCAGGATGATTTTGCTTCAGAATTAAAAGGTTTCATCCAACTCTGTCTTCTTTCTTCATGGAATCAGAAACTGATACCTGGAGGAGTCTAATGATTAGTCCAGAGCCCAAACCAGAACACACCTGTGTGCCCCATGTCACCTTCTCTCAGCTTCATCTCTCTACCCCCAAATCTATTAAGCATGTGCCAAGTTTATGGGGACAATTCAAGGAACTTTGGTTTTTTGGACTTGGACTCTCGAGCAGATGATCAGCAGGTTCTGGAGTCGTGTGGACACTGGCGAGGCTGAGATGGCTGGCCAAGCAGGGTGGGGTGCCTCAGGAGCTCAGGGATGGCCCCGGGCAGGGTTTGAGGATGCTGCCAAGTTAGCTGTCAGGAAACAGGAAGAACTTGAAGTCTTTTTCCTTGCCTTCCACAATTCCTCTGCTAGGTAGCCAGCTCCTTGGTGGCAGAGGCTGTCTAGGCTTTGGTACTCCAGTGCCTTCTACATAACAGGACTCTTTTTTTTTTTTTGATACCGGGGATTGAACTCAGGGGCACTCGACCACTGAGCCACATCCCCAGTCCTATTTTGTATTTTATTTAGAGACAGGGTCTCACTGAGTTGCTTAGTGCCTTGGGGTTGCTGAGGCTGGCTTTGAACTCGCGATTCTCCTGTTTCAGCCTCCCTAAGTGCTGGGATTACAGGCTTGTGCCACTGCACCCAGCTAGGACTCTTCTTTATATATATATATATATGTAGGATAAAAGAGAGAGTCTGAGGGTGGGGTTGAAATAAGCAAACTAGCAAGTAACAGTTAGAAACTAAAGAGGCAGTGAAGAGGAAGACAGGCGAAGCAGGGAGTGCCTGGGCGAGATTGATAAGTTCTTTGAGTCCTTACCTACCTGCTTGAGTAATGTGAGACCATGATTCAGTGATTTAACTTCATCCTATGAGGTTAGCATCCTCAAGATTTCTACCTACTGAAATAACCCTGAAATGACCATAGGTACTGTAGGGATTGAGAAGAGGAAAGAGCTGGGCGTGGTGGCACACACCTGTAACCCCATCAACTTGGGAGGCCAAGGCAGGAGAATTGAAAGTTCAAAGCCAGCCTCAGCAACTCAGCAAGGTCCTAAGCAACTTAGCGAGACTATGTTTCAAAATAAAAAATTACAAGGGCTAGGGATGTGGCTCAGTGGTAAAGCACCCCTGGATTCAATTCCCAGTACAAAAACAGAAGAAGAGAGGAGAGACAGGTTTAACACTTTGGCCTTTAGAGGATGCTTTCTGATCCTATGTCAGATGATTGGCCAGACCTTCAGACAAGACACTTGCATCAGGGTTGTTGTGAAGGCTGCATTTAAACATTTCCATCAAGTTTTTTGGTGTGTTACCCTCACATTCGGCTATAAGCCAGTTAAGCAATATTAGTCTAAAATTAATATTAAATTATAAATAGAGAAAACTTAGCTGGGATGTGCCCACATATTGTGTGTCAGGGTTTTCCCTCCAGATTTGCACACCGTCCTGCTCTTTATATGGGCCACATAGGCAACAAATCAGACATATAAAGGAAATTCTGGTTTTGGTAGCCTACCCTGTGTTAGCACACCCCTGGACTTTTGCCTGCTCCCCCAGCATCACCTTATCTGTCACCCACTCTGCTTACTTGTCTAGCCACACTGGTCTTTTTTGTCCTGAAAAACAATGAATTATCATCAGTTGCAGCTATTCCCTCTGCTTGGGGAATTTTTACTTTCTTTTCCCTATTCCTGTAGATCTTAACTCACATGTTACTCCTTCAAGGAAACTTATGACACTGTAACCCCACCACTACCACCACACACATCACAAAAAGAGATCATCCTCTGTTATGTTCTCATGGTTTCCTGTGTGTTGGTTTCTAAGCACTTAGAGCAATTGGTTATTTGCATGATTATTTGACTTCTGTGATCCCTTGTTAGTAAGATCTCCTTTGCTGTGATTAGATTGTGATGTCTTACACAGTTAGTAGTAATAATGATTAATAACAATAATAACTCACTAATATGGCACTCACTGTTTTCTAGGCACTGCTCTAAGAATATATTAACTCATTTAAATCTCCCAACAACCCTTATAAGCAGATTTTATTATTATCCCTATTTTATGGATGAGAAAACCAGGGCACAAATGAGTCGGTCAGTGTCTGCCCAAGGTGATCTGGCTCCAGAATGTCATTTAAAAACCATACCATATGGTCCAGGCACTATACTGAACTTAACAAATACTTGTCAAATTGTTCAGTGTCATCAGAAAATGATGTGCCACATAAATAAGTTTTCAAATGATTAACATAAAATTCCAGAAATTAAAATGCAGTGATGTTTGGTGAAAATCTTTTCAGCAGTTACAGTCTTCCTTCTTAAACACTACAAAGCAAATTCTTTCAACCTTTCCTTAATCATTCTTTTGTTTCTGTCAGCACTGTCTACATACTGTTGCTGGTGAGGGAAGGGATGAGAAGCAACTGAGATTTGAGACAGAGTGGTTGATCAGGTTTTTGAGTTTTATTTATTTTCCGAAATCTTTGGCTACCACCAATTCTTTTATTAAGTTATCTTCCTTACTATTTATATAACTTTCACTTTGAAATTCCTAGTGTTTATTTTGCTTCCTTTTTTTTTAAAATATTTATTTTTTAGTTGTAGGCAGACAGAATATCTTTATTTTTTTATTTTTATGTGGTGCTGAGGATCGAACCCAGTGCCTCACACATGCTAGGCGAGCACGCTACCACTGCGCCACAACCCCAGCCCTATTTTGCTTCCTTAACATTTAGAAAATGTTGTTATTCCTCAGTTTTCAAAAGAAAAAATGAATTTGGAAGCTTAGCTACCTTGTCCCATGGTCACATGCCCATGTAATCTACTTTCTGTACTCAGAGAATTTGGTGGTGAGATTGGATGACCTCCAGAGTAGACAGAACCTGACTAGGATGGTGACATTAAGGGTAGAGATTCCTGGGAAATTTGAGCCTATTGATAGGAGAGTCTATCCCATAAAACATGTCCCCTCCCCATCTCTGGCCTGGAAGCCATTTTTCCTTTTTCAGAAAGAAGTTTTGTGCTTTGGTGTATAGAAAGGCCTCTTCCTTAAATCCAAAGGTTTGCTATCTCCTTCTTGGTAATTCTTTCCTGCTTCTCTTTCCTGCCAACCACTTGATAAGTTGGAGAGAAGCAGTGTTCCCTCTTGGCCAGTTCCTTTTGCTTTGTGCCTGTTTCTCCTCCATTTGCAAGCCACAACTCTGCGGGTTTGGTTGTACCAACACAGTCTTCCAAGCGGTTTCTTATGCTTTCCTATCTCTGTCCAATATGTGAGAATTGTACAAAGACTGCCTCTTCAA
Source organism: Geosciurus inauris (assembly GCA_004024805.1). Classification (NCBI taxonomy): domain Eukaryota; kingdom Metazoa; phylum Chordata; class Mammalia; order Rodentia; family Sciuridae; genus Geosciurus; species Geosciurus inauris. The sequence continues at coordinate 177,218 of PVHX01001478.1, read as the reverse complement.
TGAGCTTAGAAAATAGAAATGTGTGCTGAAATTATAGAAGTTTGATGACTTAAGATTTTTTTTCACATGGAAAAGTCAGTCAGTATCCTTTTTTGTGAGCATCTTATTCCTTCTAGGTGAAGTAGTCATAGCTGACATTCTGAGGCCCATTGGTTTATGTTCAGTCATTAAAGTGGTCCTTGCTATTCAAAGGGCTTCCCCCGTGCTAATCAGTGGTGTGCATTTCCTTGACACTGATGTTGACAGAATGATGTTAACACTTGACAGTGGCTGCATCATCATCTTCATGACAGAGCATCTTTTTAGATCATTTCTAATGGGCCATTCAGGAGATGTATTTTACAACATGGTGACTAGAGTTAATAGCAATCTATTACATACTTGAAAATTGCTGAGAGTAGATTTTAAATGTTTTCACCACATACACACACAAAGATAAATATATGAGATAATTTGATCATTTGTTTGATTTAGCCACTTCATGGTATTTACATACATTGAAACATCGCGTTGGGCTGAGGATATAGCTCAATGGTATAGCATTTGCCTAGCCATGTATGAGCCCCTGAGTTCAATCCCCAGTATTGCCAAAAAGGGGGAAGAAAAAGAGAGTCTGCATTGCAGGGTGTGGCAGCACACATCTGTAATCCTAATTACTTGGGAGTTTGAGACAGGAGGATCACAAGTTTGAGGCAGCCTCAGCAACTAAGCAAGATCCTGTCTCAAAATAAGATTTAAAAAGAAATGCCTTCTACTCAGAGGTAGAAGGCTCCTGGGTTTAATCCCCAGTACTGCAAAATAAGAAAACATCATGTTGTACACTATAAGCATATATAACTTTTATGTCAAAAAATAAAATTCTAAAAATGTAAACAAGTGGGCTAGGTATGTATAGTAGGAATTTTTTTTATGGTGGTTAACAGTGTGACCTCTCCCTTTTTGTGGTGTTACTCCCACCCACTTAGATCTATAGTGGGATATCAGGAAATTTTAATGTAGATAATTTTTTTAAAATATTTTGTTTTAGTTGTAGATGAACACAATATCTTTATTTATTTTATGTGGTGCTGAGGATCGAACCCAGTGCCTCATGTATGCGAGGCAAGCACTCAACCGCTGAGCCATTACCTCAGCCCCTAATGTAGATAATTTTTTAAAGACCACACCCTGTATAATTTGCAGTGTTGTTTGGTATATTGGATGTCTTTAGAGAATCTATAAATTACATTTTGGTCTCATCTAAAAGATCCAACCTTCATATCAGAGTAGAGTGCTGATCTTCATCTACTCTAGCAGGATTCATAGGGGAGCTTCAGGCTTGAAATAATTTACACTTATAACTCTCAGAGAATGATGATTTAAAGTAGTGAAATTACAGTGGGCAAAAGATCAGATGGGGAGGCAGAGCCCTTGAGCCAGCTCTGTGCCTGCGTTAACTGTCTGTGGTGCCTTGGGCAAGTCACTTCGCCTCTCTGGGCCTTGATTTCCCCTCTTGTGAAATGAGAGGTTTGGTAAGGCGATCTCTTCAGCCCTTTTCATCTTGGAAATTACATACTGCAGAAGTGGTAAACAGCCCTGCTGTTTGATCTGTGTTGTGTGGAGCCATATGGACTTATGCATCGATTCAGATAATTGGAAAGAGGAAGGGAGTACAGTGGACTGGGTTGGTAGAGAAGTGGGTAGTCCTCTGTATACTTCACACAGTGGGGGTTTGGCTGGGGAAGTCAGTCTGGCCAGGTATCTCTACTATAGATGTATTTCCTGATACTTAACTTGTAAAGTTTGGCAACATCTGCCAAGTAAGTATAAGTGGCAATTATGCCATAAATACAGTTGTTTGTATGTAATTTTTATTTAACTAGAGTACTTATCCACTTTCTGTTTGACCCCCTTCCCTCCAACTCCCCTAAAGAAATCTCTAGCCAAAATGTAAAAAGCAAAATTGACAGTTTCAGATTGGTTGCTATTGTCAGGACTGAGAATTTTGGTATCTTTTTCGGGAAGGGGGAGGTGGGGCACTGGGGATTGAACTCAAGGGCACTCAACCACTGAGCCACATCCTTAGCCCTATTTTGTATTTTATTTAGAGACGGGGTCTCACTGAGTGCTTAGTGCCTTGCTTTTGCTGAGGCTGGCTTTGAACTTGGAATTCTCCTACCTCAGCCTCCTGAGCCACTCTGATTATAGGCGTGCACCACTGCACCCAGCTCGAGAATTTTTGTATCTAATTGAGACTTTCCCTTTGGTTTCCATATGAGGATGACTTCTCCTCTTCTGCTTTGTAGGTACGATATTATCTACTTCATGTATTTTTTTTTTTTTTTTTTGGTACCAGGGATTGAACTCAGGGCCACTCAACCACTGAGCCACTCCCCCAGCCCTATTTTGTGTTTTATTTAGAGACAGGGTCTCACTGAGTTGCTTAGCGCCTCAAGGTTGCTGAGGCTGGCTTTGAACTCACGATTCTCTTGTCTCAGCTTCCCAAAGTGCTGGGATTACAGGTGTGCGCCACTGCGCCGGACTCTGCTTCATGTAATTTTTAAACGCATTTTAGTTGTACAAATTAATGGGATTCACTGTAACATTTCTATGCCTGCATATATTGTGCATTGATCACATCACATGAGGATTTCTCAAAAACACATTTAACTACACATGAGGATCCTTACTAAAATGGAACAAGTTTGGCTTTTTATAAGTCAGTGATGGCCTTATGAATTTATAGCCTGAGTTAGCCCTTTATTAGTTAAGTTTGTTAGGATGCTTCTCTATCAAGGTAAGTGAGCCTAGTAGGTTTCTCAGTTGTCACTAGACCTAAGTTGCAGTTATTTCCCTTTAGTGAAGACAATAAAAAATAGTGACAATACTTGCATTCTAAGCTCAGCTGCTAAATGATTATGTCACCTTGGGTTTTAGTTTTCATATCTATAAATGCAGGATTTGGCTCAGCTCCCTGGTATTCTTGGGGACCTTAGGGATTTGATTTCACCGTAAGAATAGGGCTTTTCTATTACCGTGGTGTGGTAAAGGGTTTCCTAGAGCACCTTTCTTGCCCAGGTGTCTTTCTTCCTCTCATGGTGGCAGAGGGACCATGAAGACAAATAAACTGCAATTCACTGAACTTAGGCATTTAGCCTAAGGCCTCAAAACCAGTTTGAGGGAAATACATTCACCTGTTATGAAATTGTCATACCTTTGTGCTCAAGAATAAAGTGTTTGGGGGGAAGTATGTTCACCTGTTGTGAAATTATCACACCTTTGTGCTCAGGAATAAAGTGGACTCATGAAGCACCTTTTATCAGTTCCATTAAAGAGGAGGAGGAGTCTGAACTGAAGAATTCTAACTGTCTTGAGTAGTGGTTAATTACACCACACCCCAGAATTGCCACAAATACTAGTTTAACTCTCTCTGCAGCTTAGTTTGGAAACCACATGGCACTGTTCATTTAGGCCTTGCCCTTTACTGCATCCCAGATAGACATTTGACTCCCATCCAAAGCAAATGTCATAGTTACCTTTATTGACGTAGTATCAGGAAACGTAGCAGCCAATTGACTGGTTAGAAGGAACTGTATGGTTGATGGATTATTGCTGACCTGAACACAGGTAAACAAAGTATAACAGAATTTGGAATGATTTAGGAGTGGTCTGGAATCCTTAAAACAGACAAGTAGGAGAGTCTCTTACTATTACCAGTGTTTTATTTCTGTTCTAAGTCTTTATTCCATTCAGTAGACAAGAGACTGAAAGCAGTGATATTTCCATGTCACTGTGTACAGGTGGCTTTAAAGAAATCTCCATATGTACAGATGAGTATTTTGCTTTTGACTCAGATGTATAAATAAAATGAGGTTGGGGACCAGTGTTTGATTAGAATAAAAAAAATGTATCTGTCTAATGAGGCCTTTGCTTAAAAGACCTTAAAACCAGGCTCTGTAGAACATGCCTGTGGATCTAGCACTTGGGAGGCTGAGGCAGGAGAATCACTTGCACTCTGGAGTTAAAGACCATTCCAGGGCAACATAATGAGCCGCCTCACCAAGTGAAAAAAGAAAAAGATACCTTCAAAAGTAGGCCTTTTGCTGAGAGTTTACTACTGTGGGTCATGTGGGCTTTCTTTACCACGGAGAGAGCTGCATATAATGGATCTATACACTTACTGGTGGTGATTTCATATGGTGCTTTGGTGAATTCTTAATGGTTTTTTGGCCCTCATGGGGCACAGTCTCCTACCACGTGATCAAATGGCATTAGAACGACGTACTCTGAGCCAGGCGCGGTGGCGCACACCTGTAATCCCAGCACTTTGGGAGGCTGAGACAGGAGAATCGTGAGTTCAAAGCCAGCCTCAGCAATGGCGAGGCGCTAAGCAACTCAGTGAGACCCTGTTTCTACATAAAACACAAAATAGGGCTGGGGATATGGCTCAGTGGTTAAGTGCCCCTGAGTTCAAAATCTCTGGTGCCAAAAAAAAAGAATGGCATACTCTGCTGGGTATTTTTGTAGAGCAACCAGAATCACCAATAGTCTGGCTTTGCAATTATAGTCTGAAGTAGACAATATTGTTGCAAATACAGTGGTAGATACAGATATTCCCTTTTTAAAATATCACATAATGCCTGCCAAAAGTCTGTTATAAAATACTATTTTGAGGTACTTCCTACTGGATTGACATTACTGCACAAGTTTTATATATATATTAATTTTTTTGAAGAAGCCTTGCAGGACTGGTATCCTGTTATGGCACACCAGAAAGCGTCTTTTTGGTATTTCTTAAAATCAGCTGATCCATCCTGTGGCTTTCAACCAGTTAGAGCTAGCTGAATAATCTAATATGCTTACCACTACCTGTTATCAACCTCTGCTTTGTTCTCCATCAGAACCATCCACACTCACTGCATCTACAGGTGGGCTCTTGCAGGCTTGTCTTGTTTCCACCTTTAGGTCCTTTGGCATAGGCATGGCCCCCTTTGGAGAATACCTTTCCCACCTTCACGCATTATTGATAGAGTTAATAATTATAAGCTCTGATTCTTTAGCACATTTTAATTCACTTAAAATTTATTATTCTGCATTTGGCAACGCACACCTTTAATTGTTCTCAAGATTTCATGTGTCTTAACTGTGTAGCAAAACGAAAATACCTTGGAAGTGTTTCTTTTGTAATCCTTCCCTCACTTGCCTATTTCAAGTCTAACCTTTAATGCTGTGATGTATATTGACTGGCCACCCCCAAGAGAATCCTTAAGTCAATTTGCCTTTGCTTTATCTCTGAGACCAGCCATCCAGTAGATTGAGCCCTGGCAAGGAGCCCCTTCACTGCAGAAGGCAGCCTGGTTGTTAATGGCAGGTGTAGGTTCCAGGAATCTAGGTGCATGTGATACTGTATAATATTCCATTGGAGACACATGCCAATATCCTTGCTAGCATTATACAATCATTGGTATTTTTATTTATTTATTTTTTTTTTTAATTTTTTTTTTTTTGGTACTGGGGATTGAACTCAGGGGTACTCGACCACTGAGCCACATCCCCAGCCCTATTTTGTGTTTTATGTAGACACAGGGTCTCACTGAGTTGCTTAGCACTTCGCCATTGCCGAGGCTGGCTTTGAACTCGCAATTCTCCTGTCTCAGCCTCCCTGGGATTACAGGCTTGAGCCACCGTGCCCGGCTAACTATTATTGGTATTTTTAATTTGAAGGAATGGTTTTCCTAACTTTAAATAAATAAATGAAAGTTAGGATTATGCAGTGTGACAGAAATATTAGTTAACAACAACAGCACAAACACAACACACAGGGAAAATCAGCCTCTGAACAAATCCTACGTGACACTCCTAAGAGAAAAAATAATTGTTATTAACCAGATTATTATATTCTAATTTTATAAATATTATAATCTATAGGGATGGAAGTGGAAAAGGGAGAAGATTCATAGAAAAAAATAATTTTTTTAAGCTACTCATCCTACTAAACAGCACCATGATAGAACCATATGAATTTAACTCTTAGAGTTGGACATTTAGACTTGATCAGTTGGCATTGCCTACTGAGAACAGTGGTAGGGCTTCTGCATATTTTTGTGTATGTCTTTTTTGTTTAATATTTTTTTACTTGTTGATGGATTTTTATTTTATTCATTTATTATGTATATGTGGTGCTGAGGATCGAACCCAGTGCCTGACGCATGCTAGGCAAGCACTCTACCACTGAGCTACTACCCCAGCCCTGTGTGTATGTCTTTTTGAAGGTGTTTTGTAAGTGGAACAGAGATTACAGTCCTGTTGTTATACTCCAGTTTTGTAAATGGAACAGAGATTACAATCCTCATCAAGTATAGATCACTTTGTAAAAAACTACAGGTATGAGGCATGTGTGTGCACAGAACTGCCTCTTCCCACTGATTTAGAGATGGTTGTATTAACCTTATTTCTGACCTTTGTTATTAGGTAGTCGTCACCTGACCTAGAAACTAGTTTTTGAAATGTGTGCAATTTCTGAATTTTATTTCTTTAGAAAGTGCAACATTTCTGAAACCCAGATGAGAAACTATTCAGCTGTCCTGTGTTCTGAATCTTGGAGGAGCTTGCTGTGTGCCTCCTGCTGTGTTCATTGGGGGCGGGGAGGCGGGCAGTGAGGGATAGTGGCAACTCTAGTAGTAGACAAGACCTCCAAAGCCAAGCCAATGGGTCTTTACTGGCTGTTCGCCAGCACTGGTGAGTTACTTTCTTGCCTGACTGGTCCCAGATATTGGCTTAGAAATTGGTAGGTTGTTTTTTTTTTTTAATATTTTTTTCCCGTTATTGATGGATCTTTATTTTATTCATTTATTATTTATACACGGTGCTAGGGATCAGACCCAGTGCCTCACGCATGCTAGCCAGGCGCTCTACCCAGTGGTAGCTACAGCCCCAGCCCAGAAATTGGTAGGTTTTTGTTAGAGGCTATTTCATTTGTTTTTGTGCAGTTTAAACATTTACTTGGGTTCATAATTCTCTTCACTGAAAATTTTTTCTAAATAAAGTTATTTCAGAGGGCATTTTATCTTTTAGAATTCTTTTTTTTTTTTTTTTAGGTACTGGGGATCAAATTCAGGGGCATTCTACCACTAAGTCACATCCCCAGGCCTTTTTATTTTTTATTTTGAGACAGGGTCTCACTAAGTTGCTGAGGCTGCCTTGAACTTGTAATACTCCTGCCCCAGCCTCTTGAGTAACTGGGATTTCAGTCATGCACCACTGTACCTGGCTCAGAGGGCACTTTAGAAAATTTTTTTTCTTAATTGAAGTATAAAATAATTAATGCCAAAGGAACTAAAAATGAGCTTAGTTCAGAATATTGAGAAAAATTAAATTGTTGATGACTTAACTTTTACTTATCTCTGCATTGGCAGTAGAGAGCTACTTCCACATCTCTGTGGTACAGAGGTGGTGCCTCATGAAGCTGCTGAATTTTGGGGAAAAATTGCTTTATAATCAGAACATTGGGCCTTGCTTTTGTTTATATGGGGAGTGGGAGCCTTGTTGAAATCCTTGCTAAGCAGAGCTGCAGTAAAGAACCCTTCTGTCACTCAGTCCCATTAAGTGAAATCTGCTAGTTTTACTAGTACCTATTTCCCCCAGCGTCGTCTGCCTCCAGTAGCCAGGCTTCTCAGTCCTCAGGCTCAGCTTCTCCAGAATGATCTTCAGTTACCTTGTATGAGAAGGACTATGTAAACAGAGCCTGATGTCTATGAGGACCAATTAGCTAATGGATGTTTAGTTTTAGGGTAGACTAGAATACATACTGTTGATTACTTCCTGAAAGTCATTGTCAAAGCTAGGCTTATATTCTACTACTTTTAAACACGAGTCATATTCCAGATAGTCAGTGTGAAACAGATCTGTAGAATTGGCCTTTTCTTTCTATTTTCAGGCTCTCTGGAAACTAGCGTGTATAGCCGTAGGGCCTGTTGCTATTTCATCCATTGTAGAGAAAAGAGCACTGAAGACTGAACCAGCTGGGCAAAGGTAATGGACAAGTTCATTATCGTGAAGCAGTGTTTTCAATGTTTAGGTACAAGTAGTTCTCAGTTGTGCTCAGTATCGCACAAGACATCTAGAAGCATATTTAATTCTTTAGTTAGCAAATATATTTGAAGGCAGGCATTTTCATGCTTCAAAAAATGCTGTGAGGGGAAGAGCCAGAAAATGTTTAATTTTTACTTGCCTTTGGAGAGTGTGACACTCTTGAGAGGGGCTCCCCAGGCATTCTGCTTTGAAATGTTGAAAACTGTAAAAGAGAAGAACCTGCCAGTTGTGAGATGACTGTGGACATTGTGATTAACTGTCAGAGCTCTCAGTTGCTAAATTCAACTTTTCTCTAAACCTTGTATTTTCGAAACTTTTAGAAGACAACATTAGTTGTGTGATTAGTGTTATATTTTGATTCACCAGTCAACCATAGACACTTGTTCTTCCTATGGTTTCTAATGTACTCAAAGAAGATGGCTTTTGACTCCACTCTAATAGAGCATTGATATGTTTTAGAGAATATTGACCCTTTAAACATTAATTATATGAAAAGAACATTCAGTTCATTATTGTTATACTATAAGTTTTAATAGCAGCAACAAACTCTTGCTCTTAGATGTACATGATCTGATTAGGAGACCTCTGTGTTTCCAAGTTTTTGTCCCTTTCTGGTTGGTATTGATGGTCAAAGGTGGTCGAGTTGCCTAATGTCCCAAGATGGAAAGCACATCATCTGGAACTCAGGTGCTCACTGAAGCTCCCTCAAATTCCAGCTTTCCTCTCACCTCCTAACTTGTACATTTCCTTTTTACTTCATCAAAGATTCAATGCAAATGGCATCATATTATTGAAAAGTCAGAAAGTAGAGAAGAAAAAGCACTATTGATGTAATTTTGCAATATTTTCATCTTTTTTTTCTGTTTGTATTTTTAAAAACAGGAGTGTTGAAGGCATGGACTGTTTCAGTTGCAGGTGACAGAGGCCTGATTCCAACAAACTTAAGCAAAGAGGCAAATTTACTCTGGGGTGTCTCTGAGTCCCAGGGAAGAGTGGTGGAAGTGAGGTGTTCTGTCTCAATCTGTGAGTCACGTTTCTCCTTAGGTTTCCTTTTGTTTCTCTTCCTATCATCCAGCTTTTACCACATGACAGAGAACATGTTCATAGAACTCTCCCATTTTTTTTTCTTTCTACTTCAGCCACCCAGAAATTCCAACTCAATTCCTATGTGGATTCCAACACTTGTTATTCAAATGGTCATTCCTGTGGTCCCTATTTGACCAGTAGGTAGAAGGGTCCACATCTTGGCCCCCAGGGGTGCATACATCTGCCTTTTCATCTATTCAGCTTTGGAATTGGTACCACAAAGCTGGTCTAGACATCCCACGGCAAGCTGCAAACTCGCCCTCTTCTCTGGGACATAGCCCTGTCTCATTTAGCAACAGTCCCGTGGCCTTGTCCCTGCAGCTTCCTCGTGGTCCAGATGTGGCTTATCACCTTCTTGGCTACAGTAATTTTAACCATTCCTGACACGGTTTCCTTTGGATCCTCACATAGGGCAGACATCACCTTTGAGATTCCTGTTTTCCTGTTCATTCTAGCTCTGAGACTAGTTTCATGGTTCCACAGGAATTAAAAGCAGACTCTTCTTCCTCAGCTCTAGGCCTTGCACAGAGAACGGACCCAGCAGGCAGCAGTGAAGTTGGCTGTTTCTTTTCCTCCAGGGAGTGGGCCTGGCCCTGGACTAAGCAAAGGGCTGAATCTTTGCCCCTCCAGGCACTCCCAAGAGATAGATGGAAAGGGCAAGATTCTGGCAGCAGCTCTAACATCCCCCCCCCCCCACCTTGACTAGTGGGTCTCTCCCATGGAAAAGGAATTCAAGGACTGGAGTGTTTGACCCGCCAACTCAGCCTGCTCTGGAGAGTGCCATCAGGGCCTAAACTTTCAAGGGATTAATAGGCATCATCCTGATTCTTAATGAGAGTAACCAGGCATTCTGGGGTCAAGCTTTCATGCACAAGTAACCCACCAGAACTTTTGTGTTTAATGCTAAAAGTCAGCTGTACTCCTATATTTTAAAAATAACATTTATAACAAAACTCAAATGGTTGCAGTATAAACAAGTTGCTTTGTCCTGTTTTTCATTCAAGACCCTCACACAGGAACCAGCTAATTTGTGGAATAGCATAGTCACAAAAGAAGGGAAAATCTCATTACAAGGGTTGCATTGCTGAGTGAGTCCCTAGGAAATCTTGCTAGCATGCACGCATGACTGTTCCTATGGACACCATGAGTGAGGGTCCAGTTTCTAGCAGAGCCAGGCAACAGGCAGACAAAAATCTGTCCAGTATAATTATAACCACTGTGTACCTCACACTTTAGATTCTAAAATTTTCACTGATAATGTATATAAGCATTTTTCTGTATTGTAGATTTTTCAAAGTTCTGTGTTAATACTTATGTAACAGTGTATATATATATCCTATTTTTTTTAACCTTTTAAATATTAGAAATTTTGTTCTTCCTGGGGTTTTTGTTGTTGTTGTCTGTAAATAGGATGTAATGAATATTATTATGGCCAGAGCTTTTTCATATCTGAAATTATTTCTTTATTTCTAGAAATAGAATTACAGGATCTAGAAATGTGAATACTTTTATGTTTTCTGGAAAAATTATATGTTAATTTGTAATTTTCATTATGACCAGCAGTGGATCAGAAAGATAATTTCATAGACTTTGGATATTTTCTTTAAAATATTTTTGTGTGTTTTTATAATTCATTGAGCAGAAAAAGGTATATTCTAATTTAATTATATTTTTATTGTGAGGAACAGTTTGAAGTTTGAAGTCATGCTTTTGTTCACAAGTTTACACTTATGAATATATATGTGTACCTGTGTGTGTGCTTATTTTTATTCTTTTTTTATCATGGAGTCTTATGAGAAACCCAGGTTTTAGAGAGTAATATAGGCAAATAAACCTGAGAGAAGGAAGTCAGAAGGCTGAGCATACTGTCTCTCTCCATTTCAGTGGAGGCTGCCAACAGATTGTTTCAGAATTTTTGTCCTTATCCTGTTAAGTCATAAACCCTCTGCAGGTAGGATTGACCATGAGATAGAATAAGTGACCTGGTCCTCTTGTCTAGACATGTGCACTTGATAAGAACACAGGTCTTTCCAACCTCAGTTTTTCCATCTGTGAGATAGAAGATTTTATGAAGGATAATTTGGGGCGGGGTCTGTGATTGTACATGCCCAATGTGAAGAATCATACTGATGTGGAGAATCTTCTACATCCCATTGCAGATTTTTGGAAGTACCAGCACAGTGACACTGCCTGAAACCTTGTTGTTTGTGTCAACCCTCGATGGAAGCTTGCATGCTGTCAGCAAGAGGACAGGCTCCATCAAATGGACTTTAAAAGAAGGTAATTTGGATTTGGTCCTTGGGCAGCTTGGACATTTGCATAGCTGTAAACATATTCCAAAGAAACAGAAAACATATTCCAAAGAAAGAGAAAATAGTAATATGTTACTTAATAAAATAAGAAAGGAACAGGGGATAAAGAAAGGGAGAAGAGGTCTCAAACCATGTGTCTGTAGCCTGAATTGTGTTTATCCACTAAGTGAATCAGTTGAAGAAGTGGATATTATCTTTTTTGCTTCTTCGCTTCTATCCAGACTTTAAATAGCTCTAGGTTTTTTTGTTAATAACTCTGGCTAGTTGGTCTTTGTGCTGCATTAGATATGTTAGGTCCTGATGATTAGAATCTTGTAATCTTAATTACACAAAGATGTCTTCTCAACTCCTCAAATTACTCATTTGTTTTTATAGTCTGAAATGACTGAGTGCTGTATGATTTGACATTCATCCAACCTAACCACTTTATTGGGTTGTTGTGGTGAGGAGAGCAAAATACTGGGCTTGTTTTTTGTTTAACCTCTCACGTGTCTATCTTATGGTCTTATCTTCTTGATGCTAATTAGCAGAGTGGAGCCCTACAGCTGGGAAATTAATTGTATTTTATTTCCAAGGTTATCTTCCCAGATAAAGCCATGCAAATCTCAGGATTTGGGACTTTCAGTGTCATTTCTGCTTCTCTGGTAATAATTCTCATTTGGCTATAGTTTGTCTCACCAGCATGTTTTTTTCGACACTACTTTATGGCTCATTGTTTTCATGAGCATAGCCAGTAGTTTTCCTTTGTCGAGGAAAGCTTTTGAAATAGTAGTCTAGATGAAAAAATATTGGCATGTGTCAAAAGGTTACATCATCTTCTCAATTCAGTAGCAAACCTGGTGTCCATCCTGGGCCATCCTGGGTATCACAGGTGTCCTCCGTCAGCTGGTTGGGCCCTGATTATATCAGCAAGAATTTTTGTATCAGCAAGCCACTAAAAGAACTAGCTATCTCAGGAGTGAGTGACCATAAGAAGACCGTAATGCCAACTTTCCATTTTAGGTTCCGAGAATGTCATCTGTACTGTCTGTTCTTCATGGTTAGGACTTGTAATGCATTAAAATGAATGCAGAAATCTTTAAATTTCAGATTTTCCTCTTTTGTACAAAGGCGAAAATCAGCAAGTCACAAAAGGATTAGGAGAGGTCTTTGGGTGTAGTTCCATACTAGAGCACTTGCCTAGCATGTGTGAGGCACTGGGTTCAATCCTCAGCACCACATAAAAATAAATAAACAAAATAAAGGCATTGTGTCCATCTACAACTGATTTAAAAAAAAGGATTGGGAGAAACATGTTGGCTGTTGAATGTTGGGACCCCTGCCTTAGTTTTAGTGTTTCCAGGCAGGACACCTTTCCCCAAGCTGCTTCCTTCTGCTCTGCTTTTCTCTGCACAGTGTCATTTTAAGTTGATCTTCTCTAAGTCTTTAAGTAGCTTCAGCTGTATCCAGCAAAACTGTCTTGTCTGTTACTTAGTCACACATACAAATCAATCTGTTTTCTTCTATAACTTAGAGCTGAAAGAACTTGCCTCTTTTTACTTCATTTAACACGTATTTAGAGAACCTAAACTGGGAAAGATACTGTATGGACACAAAGATGCAAAACAGAGACCTTGTCCTCAAGACACCCAGTGGTCTGATGGGGAGAACAGACAAAAATACAAAGAGCTTCCACATAGAGCCAAGTTCGGTGTGTGTTCAAGAAAGGTACTGGTAATGTGCTGTGAGCCTGCACCATCTGCTGCAGGAGAGGCAACGTGAAGCTGTGGTGTTGGAGGTGAGCCATGGGGGCTAAGTTGAGTTTCAGTTGGGAGAGAGGCCTGGGAAAGAGCACAGGAGGCTGTAGGTTTGGGGTGCAGGGGCCCCACGCAGCAGGACCTTAGGGATACATTAGAGATGGAGGGCAGGAGGATTACAGGGTGTATCAAGCTTTACTGGCTCAGCAGGAAGCTGGGAACTATTAATGTGCTTAAGCAGATGACTCAGCTGATGCTCTGCTTTCAGATGAATCCAGCAGCAGTGTGCGGAGGGTGACTAAGAGATAGGAAGGTGACCTGAAAGGGTCAGGGGAAAGAGAAGGGATGGGAAGGGTAAGAGGTAGAATCCAGCAACTGATTAGGTGGAGGAGCAGGAGAGGAGTTAAAGGAAACTTAGAGAAATCCTGTTAAGGTCTGATAGTTTCAAGTAGTATCCATTATGTTCTAGGTCTCATTGCTTTGCTTTAAAAAGCCAGCTTATTCTTAGCAAAGCAATGAGACCTAGAACATAATGAATCTACAAAGACTAAAGATAGTAATGCATTGATAATCTGTGTTGGCAATTTAATTTTAATTTTGGGGTTATAACTAAATGTTTTAAAACTAGCATTTCTAAATCATTAATATATACTTGGATTATGAAAGGATCCAGATGCTGCTGTAATTCCTAAGGATGCAGTAAGGAAACAAAACAGGCAAAAAAATAAAAAACTCCCCCAAACTAAAAACAAAACAAAACACCCCACAGCAATAACAAAAGAAAAACCTTTGCTCCAAGTTTTTTTTTCTAGTCGAGAAACAGGAAAGAAATGCATGGTGAAAAGAACTGTGGAGAAAACAGCAGAGAAGCATAATGAGTAGTGCCACATTGGGGCGGGGTGAGAGGATGGCGGTTTTAAACAGGGAAGACTCCACTGAGAAGGTGTCTTTTAAGCAAGACCTCAAGGAGGCAAGGACATCATCTAGGGGGAAAGCACAGCATGTAGGGGCAGGAGTGTCCTTGGCTGAGGAGCATTGATGGCGGTGTGGCTGGAGTGGCGTAAGAGATGAGCCAGGCCAAGAGGTTATGGAGGCCAGTCAGGAAGGAGCAGCCTCGTTCTCCTTTCATGTGATTTGTTTCAAAAGTACCCCTTTGACTATCCTGGAACAAAATTTACAGACAGTGACCTATATTCACACATTTTCACAAATAAATGTATTACCCAGCTGGTGATCTAAAACTGAAATATTAGAAAAGTAATTTTTAATCACATATGCAGAATTCAGCATGTAAAGGCTCAGGCCTGCACTGCTGGTCTGTCTGTCAGAGAATGCTGTATCTGTCAGTGCAGATGGATCTAATGCAGTAAGGCTGTCATCACACCTGTGGAGACTGGCTTTCCCAGGTGGTAAGCTTCTTGGTCATGTTCCATACAAGGAATATAGTCTTACCTGACATATAGTAGTTACCATCTGTGACAATTTAGTGTATGAAATCATGCCACAGTTACTTTGTGCTTATGTGTAAAGCAGATTGTAGGCTTGAATAATTAGTAAAGTTTTTTGGCCCATGTGAGTGTCTGACAGAACATGAGAGCAGTGTGCAGATGCAGCTCAATCTTGGATTGTGCAGGACTTCTTAGCCTCCCTGGTCCCCACATGTAGTGCCTGTATCATCCCCAATCCCTATGACCATCAGGAAATGCCCTTACAGGTTTCCTGAGCACTCCCTATTGGACTATGCCCTTTCCATGGAGACCACCAGAATAGGACCTGTTGGCCAGTGTAAGGACGTCTTTGTTTCAGCCATTGTAGGAATATAAGCAGAGGAGTAACATGCCTCAGTGGTATAGACTAAATGTTCATATGTTCATGTCCCCACAAAATTCACATATTGAATCTTTTTTTTTTTTCTTGTTACTAGGGATTGACCCCAGGGGTGCTTAACTACTGAGCCACATCCCCAGCACTTTTTAAAATATTTTATTTAGAGACAGGATCTCACTGAGTTGCTGAGGCTGGTTTCAATAGTCCTGCCTCGGCCTCCTGAGCTGCTGTCACCTATTCAGTCTTTTTTTTTTGGTACTGGGGATTGAACTCAGGGATCCTTGACCACTGAGCCACATCCCCAGCCCTATTTTGTGTTTTAGGTAGAAACAGGGTCTCACTGAGTTGCTTAGCGCCTCGCCATTGCTGAGGCTGCCTTTGAACTTGCGATCCTCCTGTCTCAGCCTCCCAAAGTGCTGGGATTACAGGCATGTGCCACCGTGCCCAGCTACCTATTCAGTCTTTACTCCCCAGTGTAATAGTATTTGGAGGTATGGACTTTGGGAGATAATCATGAGGGTAAGACCCCACCATAGGATCTGTGTCCTTATGAGAAGAGGAGGAGAGATCAGAGCTTGCTCGCTCTGCCATGTGAGAAGACAGCTGTCTGCAAGCCAGGAGGAGAGCCCTCACCAGAACCCAATCATGCTGGCACCCTAACCTTGGACTTTCCGACCTCCAGAACTGGGAGGAATAAATTTTGTTTAAGTTTTTCAGTCTCTGGTATTTTGTTAGGCAGCCTGAGTGGACTGAAACTAAAGGCCTCACTTTATAGGATCAGCAGGAGCCATCATGTTAAGACTGAAGAGAGGGCCAGGCAGAAGTGAGGAGGCCAGGCAGGAGTCCACCTCACCGACCAGACAAGGGAGGATATTGCCATGGGCTAGAGTCTCAGCAGCGGGAGAGGGAGAAATTCATTGATGCAAACAGATATCTTTAACTTACCAACCCGGGGTTCTTCAGAATACTAATCTGTGATTCCATTTAGTGGTTTACTAACTGTTTACTTTTTTTTAGGAGCCCATATATTATGAGTTTGTTGAGCCCACCCTCTGCCCCTTTCCACAGTGGTTTTGGCAGATCCTTTTGTTCCTCAACCAAACATGTGTTGCTATTCCCAGAAATGGAGGTTTCTTGTTCTGTAGTGGCAAATTATACCTAGTAGGAAAATGAATCTTATTTGGTCTCTGAAACTAATGTGAATTGTGACATTTTACTTTAGGTGTGATGTTAGCCTGATTTTGTGTGATTTTCTAACTATAGCAACATTTTATCTGTCTGAAATTTCTCCAATAAACGGGGTTGAGTATGTTTCATTTCTGCAATTTCAGACCAAACACAAACTGAGAATGGTGTTGTCAAGTCTTGTTTTAGATTAGCTTTTACAAAGTTTGCTTTGACCTGGTGGAGTTGAAAGGACTGTAGTATTGCCAGGACTAGTTTAGGGTGTCTTGTAGTCAACATAAAATACTAGTTGATGCTATTTTGTTTTTTTGTTTTTTTTTTTTTAAGAATTTATTTATTTTTTTAGTTGTAGGTGGACAGAATATCTTTATTTTATTTTTATGTGGTGCTGAGGATCGAACCCGGTGCCTCACGTGTGGTAGGCGAGCATGCTGCCCCTGCGCCACAATCCCAGCCCCGATGCTGTTTTTTTTTTTTTTTGGTACCAAGGATTGAACTCAGGCGCACTTGACCCCTGAGCCACATCCCCAGCCCTATTTTGTGTTTTATGTGGAGACAGGGTCTCACTAAGTGGCTTAGTGCCTCGTCGTTGCTGAGGCTGGCTTTGAACTCGTGATTCTCCTGTCTCAGCCTCCCAAAGTGCTGGGCTTACAGGCATGCGCCATCACACCCAGCTTTGATGCTGGTTTTTGACCCTCAAATCTCAATCAAATTACTGGTTATTTTTTAGTGACTTTGCTCTTTTTTCTTCTAGTTCCTTTTCAATAATAACAGTCACAAAGGACTGAGTTTAAACTCTGATTTAAAACCATTCTTTTTTTTAATATATTTTTTTAGTTGTAGATGGACACAATATCTTTATTTTTATTTATTTTATGTGGTGCTAAGGATCGAACCCAGTGCCTCACACATGCGAGGCGAGCGCTCTACCACTGAGCCACAATCCCAGCCCCTAGAACCATTCTTTACTAATCATAAAAGTATGCTAAACGTGCAATGCGGCTACTTTCCCAGCCAGACTCCTGAGGTGTCCCTGGAGTGTTAATACTGGAGATTTCTCAGGAGAGAAGGGTGAGAACAAAATTAATTATTTGAAATTTGAAGACAATCTTATTCCCACGTGTTTCCCTTTCTAAACGTGTGCCTCTTGTTTTGGTTCTTCCGTGTGCTAACAGAGTCACAGCCTACCAGTCTAGAAAATACTGACGCTCTATTGCTTTCCTCTCAATGTCCAGGTGGTCATCATATCCTGTGATAGCAGGCAGCCTCAGAAACTGACTCCTCCTAGTCCCAGATTAACTTGGCAGCTTCCTGACTCCATCGCTGTGCCCCACACCCTCCACCTGCCTTGGTCCTGCTTTCCTCAGCATACCCTCCATGAAGACCAGCTGGACCCTACCACACCTGCCTCTGAAATACTCTTGGCATTGTCTATAGGGGCACTGCTGCCAGTGCAGTCTGCCCACCTGTGCATGAGAAGAGACATATAAAAACGGGAAGTGAGCATCATCCATCATGGGCTGGACATTTCCAGCACAGCTAGTTTGGGAAGCACTGGCTCATGGGGTCAAGATTAAACTCCTGTGTGCACAGAGCCTTCACTGTCCTCTTACCCACTTCTCCAGCCTCAGCTCCCTGGCTGCCCACCCTCCTGGCACATAGCTCCTCACCAGGCCTCAGAAGCCTCAGGCCTTCTCTTACAGTATTAGACAGACTCCCTTCCCTGGCTGCTCACCTGGCTTCCCAAGGCACACTGTTGCAGCCTTCCGGCTTGTGCTATCCGCCTGTCTTCCCATTGGATTTCTACATCCTTGATGGGGCCTCCAAGCAGCCGGGGTACTTAGTAAATGTCTGAGGCACCTAACACCCATTTGACTTTCAGGACCCTTCTGACTGATATCTCTGGGAGTCCTGAGAAGCAGATGGGATTTGCCTTGCCTCCTGGGATGCATCGGCTGTCATTTGTACCATCGTGGTCGCAGTTTCCAGTTCCAGTTTCTGATCTTGAGTTTCATACTTCATTTCACGACTTTTTGCCATTGTTTTCCTCACCTACCCCTAGCCAGTGTGCACATTACTCTGGAAGAGTCAGAGATTTGTCTTCAGTGGGGTAGTGGAAACATGAGAAGGGGAGATTGTAAAAAGTAATGACGTTTCATTAGTACTTCTAACCTGTTTTCTCCTAAGGAATTTTCTAAGCTTAGGATATGCATCATCTACCTTTCCACCTCACTGCTCAAGCACAAGAAAGGTGTTTATTTCCTTCCCATTGTTGTGGAGGATTGAAATTAAGTCTTATGAGTGGGATTGTGACAGAGGCCTATTTTTGCTTTTGAGTATTTTGAAAGGGTGTTGGGTTCTCTCTTTTTTCTCTGAGTTTTACTTTTTTAACATGGAAGATTTTTAACATCCCAGCATAGAGATGTTATATAATGTGCCCCACATACCCATCCCTCAGCTCTATTAAGTGCCAACTTGTGTCAAGCTTTGTTCATATGTACCCCCCCACTCCGGCTTCCCTTCCTCATGCTTGGGATGTGCCTCTAAGTGCCACTTTTCATATTTCAGAGGGATTCTCTTAGTAGCAATCCCCGCATGCAGTAGCTAAGATTTCAGCTCTAATGGGTATTCTTAGCAGTGTTGGTTGGCATGTGTTGGAATACAGTTGTGATAGTGGGAGTATATGGATAAAAAGTTCCTGTTTGACTGTGACTCAGTTACCTGTCCCTTTATATACATTTGAGTGTCTATGTGGTTTGATGGTATCCCATTGCTTGAGAATGAATTCTGTGAAGTTACGCGTGATACCCTGAGAGGCATTGGGGCATGTAGGCTTTAGGTCTTCAATTCCTTCAGGACTGATTATAACATTTCATGTGCATTTTTTCACCTGAATTACTTCTATCAAGGTGAAGATGAGTAAGAACATAGTAGAATTTGATTGCGGTTGGTATGGCTAGTTTTCTTGATTACTTTGGTATTTCTGTGTGGTCACCTTTGTCAAACAGCATTGTGCAATTTGCAGGGATGATTCCTGAAGAAAACTTGTTATGTGCTTTCCCAGTTCTGATGAGATTTACAGTTTGGGGAGCTTTTGATTAGACATCTATTTAAAGTGCTTTCCTCATAAAAGCTGAACTTAGAAGAACATTTGAGACTTTCTAACTTATAGTTAGTACCTAACAACCTTAATGGAAATTTAAGGCTTAGAAAGTTTAAGTTTACTTTATTCTAGGAATTTTACTTAGGAAGTTTAAGTTTAAAACCAAGCACCTTTCCTCTAGAGGGAAGGAATAAACTGCCACTGGGGAGAAATTTTCCCTAATTGGGTCACTTGAATGCATGAAACATATTTGGGAGAGTTTTGAGTTAAGAGAAGGTGAATGATTTTTTTTCTTCCAATATTTTTTTAATACGAAAACAGCATTAGAACATTAAGCACATTCTTGAGGAGATGGCAGTTTATCACATTCAGACTGTACCTCTCTAGTTTCACTGTTATGTTCTGCTAGGATTAAAATCTGTCACTTTCTCCTTCCTTTCTTTCACTCATTCCTGTCTGGTCAGGACTGTTTGGCTGGTCCCTTCCCCATTCCACCCTGGCTCAGGACTGTCATACCTGCACTATCCTGCTGCTTTCCTCCCATCTGTGTGATTCCTTCTTTCTCCTTTCCTTTACCTTTGCCCTGAAGGTCACCTGTCCAGCCTGCATTTGGCAGACCGTATCACATTCTCCTTTTCTCAGAAGCCTCCGGTTGGGTCCTGCTACCCACATACCCCATTGCAAAGTCTTTAAGGCTTATTCGTATTATGCCTCAGCAAGAACACGTCACACTGACCAGGCCTCGCTTCCACACTGGGGTAATGGTCCCTCACTTGTGTTGTCTTATCATCCGTGTACTGTGGACCTTCCACCTTTATGAAGGTTTTCTGCCTGCACCTAGGAGGGCCTGCGGCACACATCGCGTTTTACGGTTCTTCGTACACCACTTCATGTATGATCACTTCATAAGCCAACTCTGCTCTTCTTTTCACTATCCTGCACAGTACATAACAGAGAACCAAGCTGATAATAGGCACCTGACATTTGTTTTTGAGATGTATATGGTAAATCTCAACAGATAATTACTAGTATTTGGGTTGTTGGCCTTCTCCTGAGAGAGAGAGAGGGAAGGCAAAGCTGTTAGAACTTTGTCTATGGGTTCTTAAATCTCTTTTGAAAGCTCCAACTCAGTACATTTCAAATTATTGCTAGAGGTACAGTTAGAAGGAGCCAGTCTGGAGAATTTCTGACTGTGCTGTGACATCTTAGTTGCAGTGGAGAAGTTTTCAGTCAGAGGAAGCTTGTGTGTGTGTGTGTGTGTGTGTGTGTGTGTGTGGTGCTGGGGATTGAACCCAGTGCCTTGTGCATGCAGGACATGCACTCTACCAATTGAGCTATATCCCCAGCCCAGGAAGCTGGTTTCAAATGCCTACATGTGAGGCCAGATAGGGGGTCAAAAGGAAGGCCAGGGGCATTAGGGTAGTACAATCGGTGCTTATCTAGATGCTGCTGGAGAAACGGTGTGTTCCAGAAATATGAGTGCTCATCTGGGGAAAAGAAGAGGATGATCTTGCAAAGTTCCTTAAGCTATAGTCAAGTGAGCAGCCTGTTCTCGTGGCTTCTGTAATCAAAGAGCTCTTATTTCTTCCTACATGGAAGAAATCTACCTGAATCACTCAGAGAGGCCGTTCATCCCGAACTCCGATTTGAAATAGTTCTTTAGATCTTGATCGACTTCATCAAAGACATTTTCTGTTCAGCTGACTTGTCACTGCACATCCCTCCTGTGCCTGCACCAATTCTGGCTAGGCTGTGTCAGAGACACCCACCATGGTGCTGGCAGGGTCTTGGAGTACAGTGTGACTCCCTTCTCACTGTGCACCTGGGAAACTAGAGGACAGGCTTCCCAGGCCCCTGCAGGTAGGAGCTGGAAAGACAGGCCTTTCTTTTGGGGAAGCCATTAGAGATTTTTTGAAATACCATCTTTTGTTAGCTTCTGCCATTTTTTTAAAAACTTTTCATTTAGAAAAAAGAGAATAACATCATGAAAGCCTTAGGCACCCAGCACCCACCTGCAGTAATGATTTTCACATGGCAGTCCCTTTCCTCCATTATTTTGAAGCAAATGCCAAAAATAGCTGCCCGGGCTGTCTGTGGATTTTATAATGTAGGCTTGTATGTGGAAATGTCCTTTGCCTCAGGAAAAATTTGAATGACTGTATGCCGCATGTGATGTTGACTATCTTAATTTACTGATTTCCTTCCATTCTGCAGACTATTTGCAATAGCCACTTTGTATGAGGCGGGCAAAGGCTGGGGCAGCCCCCACCCAAGAGCTCCTTCTCTGATTATTCAGTAAGCTGTACAGTGAGCTTTCTGTACTTTCCTGTGTATATTTCACATTAAGTAAAATAGATGGGCCCTGCCCCCAGATTGATTGAAATTCAATCCAGCCCTCAGATATTTAAGAATCAGAGAAGCCACGGGCAGTGTCCCTTGAGAAATGTGCACCATGAGTACATTGAGCATGCAGTGGATGGTGCATTCTGATTTCCTGAGGAAGGGGGCGTTCAAACAGATTGAAATAGATGGAGATGGAGCAAATGGGTGCGTGTAGTGACCAACTTGAAAGCACAGAGTGGGTTTGGGGAAAAGGCATTGCTGGGAGATGATTGTGCAGAAGAATTAGGCCCACGTTTCAGGGGATCTTGAATGCTAAGGACTCCAGTTGCCAGGCCATGTGCTGAGAGGCCCTAGGGTACCACCATACTTGCTTTAATGTTTTGAGAGAAATACAGTGATACTTGACAAATGTAAAATGTCATGCTTGAGGGAATTTGTAGTTTTTAACATTAGATTGTGCTACATTCCTTTCAGTGATGTTGTATCTTTGCTAAAGTGAGTTTTTGACACTTGCTGTGACAAAACTCAAATGCAAATGCATGTGGAATGTTAACAAGGGCAGCAATGTCCAGTCCCTTACAAAATTTGCAGGTTGTGCAGCGCAGGTACCAATAGGTGCACACATCCCATTAGTAAGTAATTGTGGTTAAGAATGAAATACAATTTTTTCTTTCAATTTTTGTGCCCCCCACCAGAGACTTTTCAGTTACTAGACCCTAAGTACTTACTAAGTTGTTTGGACATAACTATTGAATAAAAGAAACTGTTAGGTGTTTCTTTTGGCCTAGGGCACTGGGAAAAATTACAGACGCAAAAGGTGCTATGAACTAGAAAGTTTGGGAACCTCTGACTTGAGCCACTGAGAGTGAAGGCATTCGGTCCACAGAGAGAAGTCGTTACAGGATTCTGTCGTAGGGGAGAGGCACACACAGATTTGCGTTTGTCAAGCCTTCTTGGCAGCAGATGGAGTGTGGATCTGAAAAGGCAGACTCACAGACAAGGAGAGATGTCCGTGGTACAACCACTTTGGACAACTGTTTGGCAATTTCTTATCAAGTCAAATGCAAACAATATGACTCAGCCATTCCACTCCTTAGATATTTTCCCAGGAGAAATGAAAACAGCCTCAAATAAAGACTTGCACACAAATGTTAATAGTGGTTTGAGGGCTGGGGTTGTGGCTCAGTGGCAGAGTGTTTGCCTCGCACATGTGAGGCACTGGGTTCGATCCTCAGCACCACATAAAAACAAATAAAGACACTGTGTCCATGTATAACTAAAAAATATTTTAAAAAAATAGTGGTTTGATTCATAGTAGTAAAACTAACAACAACAGAGCAAGAGAGACAACCCACGTGTCCATCAACAGGTAAATAGATACACAGATTGTGGTATATTCTCAGGGTGAAATATACTCAGTTTTAAAAAAAAGAGTGAACTATGATATATTCATCCCTTGATAACAGGGATGAATTCCAAAAATGTTATAGAGAGAAAGAAGCCAGACACAATACCAACTATATGATCTCCATTTGTGGATTAGAACAAACAAAAAGAATCTATTAGTGATATTCTAGGGTGAGGATTGGAGTACTGAAACCAAACGTGTATGAGAAAATGTTTGGAGTGATGGAAACCTGCTGTATCTTGACAGTGATGGCAGCCACAGGGGTGACTATGTTTTCAAGATTATTCAACCCATGTGCTTAAAATGATGCACTTAGGGGAGAAGGGGGTCCTATACAGAGGAGAGGGGGAACTAGAGGTTTTATAGGCAGAGGGGGAAGTTAGCCAGCAGAGGACCTGGAGATTTCAGACAGGGTACTGCCTGGGGCTCCAGATGGAAGTGTGGAGTATCTGGGCAGGAAGGTTAAAGCATTGTCCCTTTACCCAGACTGGAAGGGAAGCGTGGGCAAGCTCAGAAGGTAGAGAGTAGGCACTCTCAGTGAGCTCATGCAGTCCCCCTGTGGCACAGAAGGCAGAATCATTTGTGGTAAGAAAAGGGTCTTGAGGCACATAGGCAGGGTTTGAAATAGTAGCCAGGAGAGATGGGAACAGAGGCCAACTAGAAAGTAGGTAGATAAAGCTAATGAACTGCGACCCAACTGACCATATATGTATTAGGTATCTCCACAAATTATTGCAGTATTTTCTTCAACAGTGCTCAGAGCCTGGATGGAGGAAAGAGGATTGCTAAGTAGATCCTGGGCTCGAGGGTTGATTGTATATCTGCTGAGGATTAGAAGTGATCAATGATGGATATGCAAGCTAAATAGGAAATAGGAAACTAACAATTATTCCATTCAAGACTATTTTAGATGCTAAGAATATAGCAAACAACAGAAGATAAATTAGCTGTCTAGGAGCTTGCAGTGGTAGAGTTGGACATTAAACAAGTCGGCAACAAAATGTCAGATCTTCAGAGGTGGTGAGTGTCACGGAGAAATATTAAGCAGAGAAGAGGGATAGGAGATCCTAGAGGATTAAGAGGTCCTGGAAGACCTCTCTGAGATAGCAACATTTGGTCAAAGACCTAGGCAGACTGGAACAGCAAATGCAAAGACCCTGAGGCAGGGGCATGCTTGGCAGAATTTAAGGAAAGCAAGGAGGCCCACATGGCTGGAATAGAGTGAGGAAGAAATAGGAGATTGTTAGAAGGTGAGAGGAGGGACTGTAGGATTTATGGGCTACTGTATGCCTTTACTGAACGAGTTCAGGAGCTAACAAAGGACTTTGAGTGACCAAAAGCATAATCTGATTTGTTTATAAAAGGATCCCTGTTCTGTGTCAAGGCACTGACTGAAAATCTTAACAAATATTTAATCCTCATTTAATCCACATAGAGATGCCACATGAAGTTGGTGTCATCTATTTTTTTCCTCTTAACAATGAGGAAATTGAGGTTAAGAGAGATTAAGCAACTTTGCCAAAGTCACTCAGATGGTCAGTGGTAGAGCCATGATTTAAGCCTGTATCTGTCTGATTACCAAGGCCACATAGATTAGGAGAAAAGGGAGGACTTGGAACACAAGGGATTTGGTGATGTTAAAGGGACACTGGAAGTAGGAAGCAGAATGACAGTCCTTGTAGAAATAGACCACAGAGTTTAACAACTAGTGGCATGTGTTAGGAAGAACTAGGTGTCAGCAGTGTATTTGATCTTGGCTGTCCTCTGAGTGAAGGGTGGTTCTCTTAACTAAATAGGGTGGTCAAGAGCAGAAGCTGTTCTGGAGGAAGTGACCTGGATAATGGAGGTTGAGGTGCTGGTAGGAAATAGTGAAATGTCCAGTTAATTGATCTAGAGGGAAGAAGAGCTCATGGTAGGGACCTAGAAGCCACCTCTCATTGTTAGAGTTAGAAAAGTAGATATGCTTCCTGAGAGAGAAAAGAGAGGCAGGGGTGAGAACATGGAAATGCCCTTCCAGATTTGAAGCAGGGAGTAGGAAAAAAACACTTATTATGGAGATAAAAGTGTTTACGTTTTTACCCTTATGAACTTGGGACAAAGGAATGATATAAACATCTGTTTTGTCATTTCAGTCTCAAGTTAGCACGGATGATTAGATTAGCACAATACAGTAGCAGCCAGTATGTTGGTTTCTGTGAGTGGAAAGGCTATGGCATTTCAGGCCTTAGCTGGACACTAGGAAAGCAGAGTTGAGTCCATGGCTACTCCTCCCAGGGTGGCAGTGAGCAGGTTGCTCTCCTCCTGAGTTAATCCAGAGACCAAACATTGATTGCAGCTATTTTCCAGTAACCTCATCTTTACCTTGAATAACACTCGTTTTTACCCTTGTGAAGGAAATCCCTCCCCCCATTCTTTTTCCTGGAAGTAAAACAACTTAATGAAGTTGGCTTTTATCCTTATCAGGCTCCATATAGATAGAGTGGCTTATTTTGAAGTAGTGTTTGTTTACAGCCTTACAGTTTGCTCAGTGTGTCTTTT
This sequence comes from Geosciurus inauris, assembly GCA_004024805.1. Lineage (NCBI taxonomy): Eukaryota > Metazoa > Chordata > Mammalia > Rodentia > Sciuridae > Geosciurus > Geosciurus inauris. Next base: position 151,610 of record PVHX01001478.1, on the reverse strand, counting down.
CCCATGGTTGAAAACTTCTTAAAGCAAGAATCTTGCCTGATACCAGTTCTCATGATTAGATCAAAACCACCATATTTTCCTGCTGATCTTTCATTGTACACTTTCAGATGATGCATTTTGTTTTTATTTTGCTGGCTTCCAAAGTGTCTTTAACCATTTTTAGGTGGGAAAATTTTGAGCACATGTAGAGAATAATGAAATGACTCCCTAATGTTCTCATTTTCCAGTTATCACCAGTCCGCCACTTTTTATCTGTCCACACACACATTTATTTTCTGTAATATTTTCAAGCAAATCTTGGGTCCAAATGATTTTTTAAGAAGAAAATTATCTACAGAAGATATTCTTGTTATACCTCTGAAGCCACGCCGCAGTCTGCTTGCCCCCGTCAGAGCTGCCTTAGTTGTTGGGGTTTTTACCTGGACCATATGTTTACAGAAACTTATCTAGGTACCCATTTTTACTGAGTACATGGGGAATACTAAGGTGACCCTAAAGATCCTCCTTCTGGATTTTATCTCCTCCTGTGACTTGAAAACAAGCATGGTTCTTACATACCAGTGTAGTTGTCCTGGGAATCCTTCCTTGTTTCTGCTGGTGTCCTGATCTTATGATACAGGGCACATCTTGGGGCTTGAGGCCTCAGGTTCAGGTGACCCATGGGTAAGTGAGAGAAAACCAGGAAAATCTGCATCTAAAGACAAATTCATAAGACTGAGCAAAAACTGTACACAAAGATCAGCTAATGAGCAAGTATTTCAGTCATGTCACTCACTCTGTTTTGTTTCTGGTGAATTGCTAGATTTTGACAGTGTCCTTTCTATCTGTGTTTGTCTGTGATAGCATTAAGTAACTGAAATGAACAAAAAAGATGCCTTTTTTACTGCCAGCTTTCTTTGGAATGTGACAGACATTCTTGCTTTTTCTGGCTTGCAAGACTTCAGGGCCACGTTGGAGTGCCCGGGTCCTAATTGCACCTTGACTAGTTTGTTTCAGTCGGGTGAGTGTTGCGCACCTTTATTTCCTGTCTCTTGCATCAGTCTGTTTGTGAGAGTGTGCCGAGAGGTGATTAATGGGAAAGATAAACATATGCTTACTGACTGAAAGTTCATCCTGTTTCCTGAAGTGTTTTTGGTTTAGTGAATTGTTTGTTTGCTGCCCACAGACCACATCTGGTGTGTGTACTTCTGTTGTAGTGAGCACCGTATGTCTTTGTGTAGGAGCTGGGCTTTTAAAGCAAAGTCAACATGTGATAAAGCTTGATAAAGCTTCTTTCATCGAGAATCCCAATTGGCAAGGGGGATTAGACAGCTGTCTGACACCATAAAGCAGAGCCTCCTGGGTCTGGGACTCTGCATACAAAATCCTATTAGAATGTTCTCTGAAGTCCGGCTATAGCCATGGGGTTTTGAATGTTGGCAATAACTCCTTCAGTCTCTTGCCTGAGGATTTCAGATGTGTTCAGGCACAGTGCTGCTGCTCGTGCCCTCTCACCTCTGCTACCATCCACCCCAGCCAATCAGGAACTGCCTCTTGATGTGTGCCCAGGAGAATCTAGGAAGACGTTCTCTTTTTTAACTGTTGTAAATATGAAATTGATTTAAAGGAGAAAAAGAAAAAGAAAAAAACCTTTTCCCAACTTAAAAAGTAATGCTTGCTTTTGTAGAAAATTTGAGAAATATAGAAAAGGTTGGGAGGGAGTGGCTTATACTTCCACAGAGGTACTTTCCAATTAGCATTTTGATCTTTCCATCTAGTTTTTTCTATGTTCATTGAAAGTTTTCCCCATACTCACGTTCATACTCTACATGCAGTGTCATAACTGCATAAAGATTCTTACATGTTTGAAAACTTTTATTAACCAATTTAGAAGCCTTAATTTCCCACCAAGTGGGCATTCCATAATTTAAACATATTATTGAACAGTTAGGCATTTGTAATACTATTGTAAGCACCTTTGCCAAAAGGCATTTTCTACATTTTATGTTTTTTAAATTGGATTTTAAGGAAATGAAGTTAAAGGACCAAAAGGAATCAGTGCTTGAAGGCTCCAGGATTGCCATAGGCGGCTCTAAAGGGTTGTATACACTTACCGTCCAATCAGATTCAATTCTTTAGCCACAGTTTGGCATTTCATAATGAGAATTTCTAGTACTATTCCAGATTTCTTTTTTTTAACTATACTTTTTATTTGTTCTATACTATACTATATAAGTTCTATACTTATACTATTTCAGGTTTCTGACAAGGTAAGGATTTGGATTTTAGAAGTTCTCAGTGTGCCAGATAGTGATGCTGTCGCTCCTGTCTACTAAGGAAAATGACTAATTCTTTCTTCTGTGTCTACCCCACAACCGCACAAATGCAGGTTTCTTGACAGCAATTCCATTCTGATCTCAGTTCTCAATCCGATCTCACTGACTACCGTCAGAGCTTACGTTTGTGTCTTTGTGTGTGTGATTTCTAAAGTGCCCTTACATGCATTATCTCATCTAGGTCAATCTCCATTGTCAGTACAACTTGTCACTTGGTCCTGGGAAACCTCTGGGATTTCTGACATTTTCCAGTCTGATGATGCCTTTGTTGTTCTTTTGCACAGACCCAGTCCTGCAGGTTCCAACACACGTTGAAGAGTAAGTTTTCTAATTTTCTCAGTAATTCCCTTTAATTCATTATCTTATTAATTCAATCAACATTTACCAGGCTAATTGCTGGGAGCATGTACATGTACAAATTTAAGGTATAACAGGAATTAGGTATATAGACTACTACAGATGACATGATGGGCAGAGGGTGCTGTGATCTTTGGGGAGAAGAGGGCAGTGGGTTTTTTTTGTTTTTTTTTGTTTTTTTTGGTACTGGAGATTGAACTCAAGGGCACTCGACCACTGAGCCACATCCCCAGCCCTATTTTGTGTTTTATGTAGAGACAGGGTCTCACCAAGTTGCTTAGTGCCTCGCCATTGCTGAGGCTGGCTTTGAATTCACGATTCTCCTGTCTCAGCCTCTCTAAGTGCTGGGATTATAGGCGTGCGCCACTGCGCCTAGCAGCACAATGGTATTAAAAGGGTTTATTTGAGATGAAATTCGTTGAGTTTTGAACTTAAACTTCCAAAGTCTGTGTCTCTTGCTAGGTATGGTGGTACGCTCCCATAATCCCAGCTACTCAGGAGGCTGAAGTAGGAGGACTGCAAGTTTGAGGCTAGCCTGGACAACTTTGCCAATCCCCATCTCAAAATAAAAAATAAAAAGGGCTAAGGGTGTAGCTCAGTGGTAAAGTACCACTGGGGTCAACTCCAGTACTGCAAGAAAAAAGAAATGTTTGGATCTCTCCCTCTTCAATGTCATAGAGGAGAGGACAGTGACCTACTTCTAGAGTATATACAGGGAAATCCGGATATGCCCTGTAAGAACCTCAGAGGATGGCATGTCCTAAGTTGCACAGAGACTCAGCCAGGGGTTCCTGTGTGACTCTCATAGTTCAGTCTTTAGCAGATTAACTGTACAGAGGACCACCTCCCATTGGCTTAGTGGGAAGCTGCTGACAGAGACCTTGGTCCATTTCCCTGGCAGATTCTCTGACATCAGGCTTCTGAGTCTGCTTTTATTGCCTCCATTTGAAAAATAAACATTTGTTCAAAACTAAAGTTAGATTTGTTCTACTTGTTTATATACCATGACATACTATTAAATATTAATGGTTGACATTCTGTGCACAATTGAAGAGGAGATTGGAAAGTAGGTGTGCTGGATCCTTTCCACTCACCCTGTCCTGCATTCAGAGTGCTTTGACCAATGGCAGCGTATCTCCTGTGGTTTCTTACGCTCTTTCCTTTGTAGGTTGTTTTTCTCCACTCATACCATAGGGGTATTTTATTTATTTGAGGCTGACATGGGAGAGCAGTAGGTGGCAGGGTCTTCTACTCACACACTTCACACCCCACTCCCACTGCATGGTGACTTTGATATTCTGTTTTGTGCCCTGGGCTATACTTTATCACTAATATTTTTTTTTTTTTAAATCTCTAGGCCTGCCTTCCTCCCAGATCCCAATGATGGCAGCCTGTATACACTTGGGGGAAAGAATAATGAAGGCTTAACGGTGAGGATATTTAGCTTCTCTGTGTACTCTGGAGGGTTCTTAACTGTATCCTTAACTGTGTGTGTATGCCAAGGCCTGGGAGTTGTAAGCAGACTTCTGGGGACTTGAGTTCAGGCAGCCTGGAGGGGCCTCAGCATCAGTATCTTTTCATAGCTTCCTATGTGAGTTTTTAAACATGCATCCAGAGTTCAGCAACAGACCCAGACCGGCAGGTGCTGGTGGCCCAGCCAACACACTGGAAGGATAGAGGCTCTCTGCAGTGACAAGATTGGCTACAACCAGAAATTTTCAACTTGAGAGGAGGGGGTGTAGTTTGAAACACTGTGTCCACCCCCGTCTCATCTTCAGGGAGGCCTGTAGTATTCACCCTGTCTCCATTTGAGAATCTAGATTGGTGTTTGTCACCCTTTGCTTCACATCATAACTCTGGAAGACGACTGGGCCTAGGTCTCAGTCCCAGAAAGTCCCAATTTCATTGATCTAAGTCATCAGGATTCTTTTAAAAAACTTCCCAATAATAGAATTTTAGAAACAGACCCACATACATGGTCACCTGATTTATGACGAAGGTGGCACCACAGTGTGATGGGGAAGGGTACTCGTTTCAGTGAATGGTATAGGTCAGCTGGGATAGCTATGAAGAGAAAATGACTCCTACCCCACACTGTGCATATGGAAATCAGTTCCAGACAGATTGCATACCTAAATGCAAAATAATAAAGCTTTAAGGAAAGAGTAATGGAACATCTTCATGACCTTGGAGTAGACAGTTTTTTGAATAGGATATAAAAAATATTAACCACAAATCTAGACAAAAATTGATACATTGATTAAATTAAGAACTTTTTTATCCTGAAGAAAGGAAACAACAAAGTATTTACGTTCCATTTAACCTGCGAAGGATTCATATTCAGAGTATCTAAGGAGCTCCTGTGGACCATTAGAAAAAGACAGATGACCCAACAGAAAAATAGAAGAGGACATTTAAATGATGATTAAATATATGAAAAGGTGCTCAATTTTATTAGTCATTAGGGAAATTAAAATTAAAATCACAGTGCTGCGCTACTACACAGTATGCGTACAACTGCTCACCAGCATGATTAAATGGGAACACTAAAAACAGAAGGGGGGAACCGTGTTGGTGTGTAGAGCAACCAGAACTGCATCCACTGCTGGTGGAGATACAAGGTGGCACAACTGGTTTGCAAAGCTGTTCAGTAGCATAGAGTCCCTAAAATCTGATAACCATCCCCAAATATAAACTCACAGAAATGCATGTATATATACCACAAAAGACACACTACATTTGCACACCCAAATGTAGTGCAACACTGTTTATAATAAACAAAAAATGGAAATTAGCCAAATAACATCAACAGTAGAATGGATAAATAAATTAATGGAAGCCGGGGGTGGTAGCACATAACTGTAATCCCAGGGACTCAGGAGGCTGAGGCAGAAAGATTGTAAGTTCAAGGACAGCCTCAATAACTTAGCAAGACCCCATCTCAAAACAAAATAATAAAAAGGGGTAAAGTACCCCTGGGTTTGATCCCCAGTACCACAGGGAGGGGATAAAAAAAAGTTGAAGACAGCAGGTTTGCAGAATTGCTATAGGATCTGAGTTAGTTAAAAGTACGAAATAAATGTTTAATAAATAAGTACCGGGACAGTCATACAGTAGAGCTCTGTAACAGTGAGAACTAACAGTCCACAACATGGATCTAGCTCACAAATGTCATGTGGAGCCAAAACGTCACCAAAAAGCTACACACCAAGTGATTCTTTTAGGTAAAGTTCAAAAACAGGAAAACTTACTCTGTGCTGCTTTTAAGTGAGGATAATAATTACTCCAAGAGTTAATGGTAAGAAAAGGGCACCAGAAGGATCTTCAGGAGTGCCAGAAATGTTGTTTCTTCATCAGGTGCTGATGACATGAGAACATTTACTTTGTAAAAATTACTGAGGTATGTGATTGTGTTTTTCTGTCCAGATATAATATGTTTCATAAAAAGTTTAAGAGATTCTAAGTTTATGAGATTCTAACATACAGCAAGGATGAAAACCACTGGTCTTAACTGTAAGTGGATTATGGGCACTAATTTGGGTATTTTAAAATTAGTTTTTGAGCCAGGCATTATGGCACACACCTATGATTCCAGTGACTCAGAGGTTAAGGCAGGGATATTGCAAATTTGAAGGCACCCTCAGCAACTTAGTGAGACCTGTCTGAAAATGTAAAAAAATAAAATAAGAAGGTCTTGGGATGTAGTTTAGTGGTAAAAGTGTTCCTGGGTCCTATTCCTCGTACCACCAAAATAAAAATAAAAACAAAAAAAGTTTTTGAACACCTAGAACTGAAGCAGGAACAAGCAGTGGAAAACTGTGCATACTGACCTTCCACATTTTTCTACACATTACTATAGCCTCCATTTATTTTTTCTTTTCTTTTTTTATTTTTATTTGTGTGTGTGTGTGTGTATTACTGGGGATTGAACCCAGGGGTGCTTAACCACTAAGCTACATCCCCAGCCCTTTTTTAATATTTTATTTAGAGACAAGGTGTTGCTGGTTGCTTAGGGCCTCACTAAGTTACTAAGGCTGGCTTTGAATTTGCGATCCTTCTGCCTCAGCCTCCCAAGCCGCTGGGATTATAGGCGTGCGCTACTGTGCCTGGCAGCACTTCTTAAGCACCTTGTCAGAAAATGTTGAGCCTCTCAGCAGCCCATAGATGTTATCACTATTTGAGAGGCGTGGGAACTGAGCCCAGAGAAGTTAGGGAATATGTCTGAAGCTTTTAGGACTGGTGTTGGGATGTAAAGAAGTCTGATTGAAGAGGATGTTCTTAACACCACCTGTGCACCTTCCTGTGTGTTGCGGCTTAGCAACTCCAGAGACCATAGGTTTCCCAGCTTGGGCCTCGAAGCAGGAGGGCTATAACAGTGCTTAGGTTAGGGCCCAGGACTCCAAACCAGAGGACTGGCAACCACTTTCCGATTATCAGAAACATCTGGCAAAAACCCAGGCATTACTGCCTCTGAGTGGCATTTTGCCTTTTCTGAGGCTTAGTTTGAATGTTGGAATAAAAGGAAAATCCTAATTATTGATTAGATTTACAGTTCTGTTTATTAATGCTACAGAGAAATCTCTTTCTTGGAGAAAAAGGCAGCAGCATTGTAGCCTGAGTTTCTGTAACATCAGGTATCTGAAGAATGGTTTCAGAAACACAGAGTGTTCCAAAAATAAAGCACACTGAGACGAGCATTGACCAAAAGGACTTGTCAGATGTCAGCTGTAGATGCAGAAGAGTCAGTTTTATGATGAAACACGTTGAAACACTTGGATTCCTTTTAGTTTCTTTTCCTGGCACCTACCATAACTTCCTTTTTAAACCAAAAAGCTCAATTTTCTTGTTTTTCAATAGAGAATGATGTACTGAAGGAAACACCAAAACTTCTTTTTTCACCTCCACCTCTTGTGTTGCCCATGTAATGATGCCTTTCTCCTTCCCTCCAAGCTTGAAGCTTGGTTGCAAGGTTGTGTCTCTTTAGCATTAATATCATGACTTCCTCCCACCTCTAAAAGGCATCGTCTTTCTACCTAGTCTAGCCAGCTCTGAGTCGCTTTTCCAAGATGGGAGAATCCTTTCTACCACTGTTAGAGCTACCAAGATAGTGTAACTCTCCATATTTGTGCTGTCTTCTCAAAAAAGGCTTATGTCACGCCTGGTAAGTACCCTGGACAGAAGACCTGGCGTCCTGTGTCAAGTAAAGGAATTAGTGTTTACAGAGTTCAGGAGCCCAAAGCCTTTCAGTAGTGGATGGAAACACAGGGTAGCCCCCTCTTCTTGGGTTCCTGTTAGGAAAACTCCCATCTGCTAAGTGTCTTTTCTTTAGCAGAACTGGGTAACAGAAACAGACTGCCTAGTAAAGTTGTAATAATTGCATAAGACTTGGTTAACTTATTTTTTCCTTTTTAAGTTTTTTTTTTTTTTTTTTTAAGAAACTTCCCTTTACCATACCAGAGTTGGTACAGGCATCCCCATGCCGAAGTTCCGATGGAATCCTCTACATGGGTAAGAGTTTCTGCTCTCAACACTTTTTTTTTTGGATGTCTTTGACAGTGAGCCCTGGAATCTGGAGAAATGGCAGTTGAGAGAGAGGGCTGCTGTCACCCCCTTGCCAGTCCTTGGAAAGGCCTTTCTTGCCTTGGTTGTACTGCAAGTGCTGTTCATACCAGGACCAGCTGACCAATTAAGAAAGGGTTCTCTCCACCCAGGAGAAAAATTGACACCATAAATACGGTTACTCATTTGACAAGCTTTTAGTTGCTAGTCTGGCCTACTCCTGTGATTTTAAGATTGCAACACTCCCAGCTGCAATTGTGTGAAATTTAAAGTGAATACAATAGTCTGAGCCAAGGAAGGAAAGCTAGGCCCTGCCTATTAATTATAGGGCTTTCTTAGTATTTCCTGCTATCAGAATATTTGGTAGAAACAGCACTTAACAGCTTGCCTAGATAAGCCGCCTTTATACCTCTGGGGTCACAGCTTTTAAAGCATCAGCTCACCTGCTTTTCTGTACCATTTTGCTGCCAAAATGTCAATAAAAATGCATTTGTAACACAAAGGAGAGCTGTATTTATCTTGAAATCATAGTAGTAATAATAGCCTGTGTTTATATAGCAGCTTTCTTTTTGAGGAACTAAAAGTGCTTATTGCCTATTCCTGCCTCAGGAGCTTTATGTGTTTTTCTGGGTCTCAAATGCAGGCCAGCTTTTAAGTTTTTGCTAGGAACACTGGGGCTCTTGCTTCTTTTCACCACTTCAAAATGAGGAATCCCCAGCCTATGGATTCAGAGGAAGTGACCAACGAGGCTTGTTCTTCTGGGCCATGGCAGGCCCATCCGGCCATCTTCTGACCATCTATGTCACTATTTCCCATCTGTTCTTCCAGCTTTCCCCAGCAATGTGTCATTTGTCTTCCACTTAAGACATTGTGTTTCCATCATCTTTGTGTGGCGCCATCTTAAGTGAGTTTATTAAGCATATTTAAGAGCGTGGTAGTTCTCCAGTCTGTCCATTAAAGTAGTAGCTGGGTTATGCAGACCGCAATTGTCCTTGAAGTAACCAGATATATGCCATACCAGATGGAAAGGATTCATGGTCACAGCTGCTTGGTGACATTCTCATTCTACCTTCAGTCTTTTTCATGTTAACATCTAACTGAGAATAGAGGGTTCACAGTCCATGGACAAATTGCATACGTGTGGGGTCAGTGTGTATGCTGCATGTTAGAACTTAGCGTGGCTTTAGCAAATTCAGTGCCCTCTAACCTCCCTAGGATCTCATTGTTCTGCTTCCAAAAGTCCTTGGATGTAGAATACTTTTCTAATATGTTAGGAAGATTCGAATGACCAGAAGTCATAGCTTCTGTGAATATGTTGACCTGCAGAGCAGAGGCCCATGCACTGCCTCGCCATTCCCAGGATGCCCGGGTGTGAATAGCACAGATGCATACGCCATGGGTTTCCCTAATACTGTTGTTTGGCTGTGCTGTTCACCTGTTCATATCTTTTAATCAGATGACCAGGGCGAGGGGTATGTCCTGTGGCCTGGGGATAACTTACTGACCAGGGGTGGAGGCTGAGATAACCTTGGCCTCATTAGCATCAGGTTACAACCAGCACCACTGACCACTCACAGGTACTAGCTAATTATATTTAGAAACAGTAACTACAGATCCTCTTACATGTGGGCTAATTAGTAGGGATGTTGAGAAATATAAATTATGGTTATCAAGGAGATGAACCCCTGAGTACATTTCTTTAGTATTTAACTCCTAGTCCTTGGGGAAAGGATTGCTCTTTACAGGCCAGAGTTTTCATATTTAAGGCCACTAATCAAAGCAATAAAATCTAACTTGAAAGTGAGGAGAACTCTTTTTACTATGACTTGGTTATTGGGTTTAGACTAGAATTTTTTATGCCAGTGATCAGGTTGTTAAATTATTTTAAGACCCAGTGGCCCAAGAAGTTATCTCCACTTTCCCATTTACTTTGCCACCTTCAGAATATCATAGAAATAAATGTCGTTACCACTGTAAGAATTTCTCAGCATAGAGTAGAGTATCTAGAACAACTACTTTGGCAGTGATATATTTTTTCTGTATAGAATAAGTGTCAATGACAGAGTCTCCTGTGACCTTTTAGGTAAAAAACAGGACATTTGGTATGTCATCGATCTCTTGACTGGTGAGAAGCAGCAGACTTTGTCATCAGCCTTTGCAGATAGTCTCTGTCCATCAACCTCTCTTCTGTATCTTGGACGGACAGGTAAGAAATGAACCTCCATCTTGTAAAACCTGCCTGTTTCTAGAAAGGATCTGATAAAGCTCCCCCACCTACCCCTGCTCCTGGCCTTGTTCTCCAGAAGGTGGCCAGGCCTGTCTTCTCCAAATAGCCTGAGCATCTCTTTCTAAGACCCTGTAGTGGCCCCCATTGCCTAAAGGATGCCGTCTAAGCTGCACCATGATCCACAGATCCCCTCTATGCAAGTACCACTTCTCAGAGCAGAGCTTTCGCTGCATTTCCCTCATGAGGACATTTTCCAACTGGGGTGAACTAACTGCAGTTCTCAGAATAACAGTGCTATTCTTTAGGACTCAGAATGGGGTGTCCTATCTGTCTGGTTTTACCTAAATGATAGATGTCCTCTCTTCCTCCACAATTGCTCAAAAGTTTCTTTATCTGTGAAGTCTCTTCTCCTGCCCAGGGACATTTGACTCAGCTCTCACATTCTGGGGACACATGTAGCAATTGACAGGCCTGTCATAGCAGCCATCACACCCCCATTATTGTCCCTTTACAGTCATGAATAACACCCACTGCACCACACTATTTTGTTTCCCTTTTTTTTCAGCCACTTTTTTAATACTTGTCACTATATATTTATAAATTTTATGTGCTTGTTTTCTGCCTCTCTTACTAGAATGTCAGTTCTCCTATGGTAAGACTTTATTTTGGCTCTGTCTCCACTCTAGACATATTACCTGATGCACAGTAGGTACTCACGTATTTGAACAAGTAAATGGGTGAGACTCATCTTACTCATTTTCTTTCTTTCTTTTTTTTTTTTTTTTTTTT
>PVHX01001478.1:61035-140263 GCA_004024805.1 Geosciurus inauris | reverse complement strand
AGGCTCCCTAAGTGTTGGAATTACAAGCTTGTGCCACCACGCACGGCTCTTACTCATTTTCATATGTACCTTACACATATCAGGGTCACCATGAAAATTGTTGAACAAAAGTTAAAAGTAAAAGAAGAATCAAAACAACATCTAGAAGGCAAAAAATATACCAAAAACCTATGATCTCATACGATGTACAATTATTGTATGTCAATAATATTTTTAAAAAATAGATAAAACAGTCATTAAATAAAAAGTTTTTAAAACCTGGGATGAATTCATTTATTAGTTGAGCTCTCATCTTAGGTCTAAACATGCAGGCAGCCTAAGCTTTGAAAAAAGAGACAGAACTTTCCTTCAGAGGCGTGGAAAACTGTATTTGTATGAATCAGTGAAACTGATCTTGGGCCCTATAGCAGCTGGTTGGCCTCACCTGTTACTGGGAGGAAGGTCTTAGGCTGCTGCCTTGTACACCCTCCCTCTATAAGTATCAGGTCTTCTGACTTTCAACTGTTGTGACTGCTTGGGATTTGTGAGCTTTCCTTTTCCATCAGGTAAAGCCTTACATTGGTCCCAGATTTTTCCAGGTATAAAAATCATGTGGTTCCAGGTAGAACTGGGGCATTTAAGGGAGTTGGGCTATGCTCTGGCATTAGGTGGCATGCACTTGCATTGCTGTGTAAAGCTATTGTTTCCATTATCTATTGCTGCATACCAAACCACCAGTTCAGTGCCATTTTGTTCCTGACTTTCTGGGTAAAGGATTCAGGAAGGACTGAGTGAAAACAGTTCATCCCTATTCTACATGCCTGGCTCACTCATGTCTGGGACTTTGGTCCACCTCCATGTGACTTTTCTCCATACAAATAGCCTGGACTTCATAACATGGCAGCTCTGTTCCCACTTGATAAACATGGATGTTGGAATGCCTTATAAGGTCTGAGCTCAGAAGTCCCAGAACCTTCCTTCCACTGCATTCTGTTGGTGAAAGGAAGTCACAAGGCCAGCCCAGAGCCAAGGGTGGAGAAACGGATTCAGCCTCTTGATGGAAAGAGTGACCTGCATACTCCTGGGAAGAATTGTTGGTGGTGATCTTTAGACATCCCAGGGCAGTCCTCCCTCAGGCTACAGTAATTTGCAACCTTTCTACTTATAGAATCTACTTACCCTACCCAAAATTCCCAAAATCCAGTCACTGCATTACTCTCAAGATCCAGCATCTTGGGGTCTATGTCAAGTTAGGAGGCTTCTTTGATAGGGTGAAGGAAAGAGATAAGTTCTCTTTCTCTCCCACCTACCCCTTCCCCTCACCCAGCATTCTATGGCGAGATAGAATAGCTGTTGTAACCATTCCCATTCAAAAATGGAAGGAAAGCGAGGCACGTAGCAGAGACTGGTCCTTAATAATTCTGAAATCCAGCCAGGTGCTTGTTTTCAGTTTCTCCTGGGGGGGGGGGGAGGCTTTCCTTGATTAGGGCCTAGTTCTGCCCTCCAGGATTAGTTTATTAATATATTGTTCTCAGTTGCTCTTGGCTCTGTCCTTTAATAAATCCCACTTTTCCATAAGAAATGGCTAGTTTTGTAACTTTCTCAATTTGTTCTTTGTTCATTGAACGTAGGGGGTCCAGAGGCTTTCTTCCATTTTAACTATCTCTGATTATTATAGTCCATGGTAATATTACTCCTTTAAAAACTTGTGGGTTTCTCAGGTGTCAAGTTATAGTCTATGCCATTAGATAAAAGCTATGACCGTGAATCCCTACTTTGGAATGTGAGAGTGCTATGGCACAACACTCTTGTGGTTCTTAGACCTCCTCTTACCTACAAGAGGGTCTGTGAGATATTGCTTTAAATCTTCCTGAAGTTCCAAAGAAGTATCTTTTTTTTGCTACTGGAGATTGAACTCAGGGACACTCGACCACTGAACCACATCCCCAGCCCAATTTTTTGTGTTTTATATAGAGACAGGGTCTCACTGAGTTGCTTAGCGCCTCGCCGTTGCTGAGGCTGGCTTTGAACTCGTGATTCTCCGGTCTCAGCCTCCCTAAGTGCTGGGATTACAGGCTTGCGCCACCTACGGGCTTCAAAGAAGGATCTTTTTTTTTTTTTTTTTTTTAAATATTTATTTTTTAGTTGTAGGTGGACACAATATCTTTATTTTATTTTTTTTTATGTGGTGCTGAGGATCGAACCCCGCGTGCTAGGCAAGCACGCTACCACTGCGCTGTAACCCCAGCCCCCAAAGAAGGATCTTAATAGACTTGCCCTGGGTTTGATTTTGACCCTGACCTGAGGTCCTTTTTTTACTGCTAGTGCTCGGGATTTGATCTTTGCCCTAAGGCCATTTTTTTACATTGAGAGTCGTTTCTAGCTGGAGAGTTCGTCCTGGACCCTCTCTTTTCTCTGTATTCCACTTAAAGCTGAATGGTTTCTTCAGCTCATTGTCTTGCAGTATAGCATACATGGCTAAGAGAAACCTTTCAGCATTTTTTGCCTTTTGCCTAGAAATCTCAGCCAGATCCCTAAGTTCTTTCCAAGTTACTATAAACAGTAGTTTTATTAATTGTGTCATATCTACAGAAGCTCATAAGCTGGGTCTCCCCTTTTCAGGTTCCAGAAGTGGTTTCTTCACTGTTTTTTCAAGTCTCCACTAAAACCCTCTTGTTAGCCTCCAGCCGCCACCTGGTCCCAAGTCAGTGCTACATGTTATAGGTTTTTATTGTGGCATCATCCCACTTCTAGGTACTGATTTCTAATGTCATCTAAATATTGCTATGTAGTAAATCACCCCACAAGTTGGTGGATAAACACAACTGTTACATTTCTTATGATTCTGTGAGCTGTGGGTTACAGGGCACAGCAAGGGTGACTTGTCTCTGCTGCACATGCTGTTGGTTCACTCGTGTGTCTGGGACTATAGTTCCTCCTCCACATGCCTTTTCCTGTTCCACATGGATAGCCTGGACTTTTTAACATGTAATTTAGGGAGGATTTGTTTGTTTTAACTATATAAGGTCAACACCTAAGTAGGTGCCAGATCCCTTTGTGGTGATGGACTGGTTTGTGTTCTTCAGAGTATACCATCACCATGTACGACACCAAAACCCGTGAGCTCCGCTGGAATGCCACCTACTTTGACTATGCAGCCTCACTGCCAGAGGATGACATGGACTACAGTAAGTGCTCCCAGTGGGCTGCATGAGGTTGGGCTGGCACATTCCATCTTTGGGAAATGACCTCTCCAGAAAGAGGGTTTCCTTTAAGACGCCCTTCAGCACCAGGGTCTGGGCTTGCTGTGGGCTTGTGGTAAATACGTCCTACAGTCAGTGTGGTGGGAGCCTGAGTGAGAAGTCTGAGGGGAGCCAAAGCAAAATGGTAATGAGTTTAGACAGAGAGGAAGGAGGGTATACCTTGTTGAGTCCCTGTGTGTCACAGAAGAAGTTGACAAGCCCATGGACAGTATAATTAAAAATCAGCACATAAGCCAGGCAGTGACATGTGCCTGTAATCCCAGCTACTCTAAACGCTGAGGCAAGAGAATGACAAGTTTGAGGCCCGTCTCAGCAGTTTAGTGAGATCCTGTCTCAAAATACAGAATGAAAAGGTCTGGGATTATAGCTCAGTGGTAAAGCACCCCCCAGTTTCAGTACCCAATACAGGGGACTAGGGGGACAACATGTGACATTAACAGCCTCATCAAGAAGGCTACTCTAAATGTGGCTCATCCCTAGTTATTTCTCTAGTCAACACTCCTCCAATTCAAATGATAACTGAAAACCAATTTGATCATCTTAACTTTAGGATCCGAAAATCTGACTGCCTTTTCTGGTCTAGGACCTAAAATATTTTCATCTTTCTTTCTGAATGCCTCTTTGTGAGTAAGATGCTCTTAAGTCTGATTTTCAACTTAATCTAAGAGTTTTTTAAAAAAAATTTTGTAGTTGTATATGGACACATGACTTGACTTTATTGTTATGTGGTGCTGAGGATCAAACCCAGCGCCTCACACATGCTAGGCAAGTGCTCTACCTACCACTGAGCTACAGCCCCAGCCATAATTCATGGGCTTTAAATAATGCTATAAAATTCTAGATTAATAGGCAGCTCCATTGTCTCCTTTCTCCTTAGTATTTACTCTCACTTATTAAACAGAATGGCAAAGAACATCACCGAAGAAACTGCCTCTGGGAGAGTGGTCGTATCTCACGTTTATACCCCAGGCAGCCCTCAGTGTCTTGATATCAGGGAACCTAAACAAGTTCATCGGAAACCATGAAATTGTTCTGAGAATATTTCAGAAGTCTCATTTTCTCTGAGTGACTGCAGCTTGCCAAGAGAGTAGAGGATGTGGTTGTGGGATATAATGAGACTGAGTGTACTTTTGTTTTTTGATCTTTACAGAGATGTCCCACTTTGTGTCCAATGGTGATGGACTGGTGGTGACTGTGGACAGTGAATCGGGGGACGTCTTGTGGATTCAAAACTATGCCTCTCCAGTGGTGGCTTTCTATGTCTGGCAGCGGGAGGGTCTGAGGAAGGTGATGCACATCAATGTTGCTGTGGAGACCCTACGCTACCTGACATTCATGTCTGGGGAGGTGGGTCGCATCACCAAGTGGAAGTACCCGTTCCCCAAAGAGACGGAGGCCAAGAGCAAACTGACGTGAGTCAGGGAACTCAGGGCGGAGGGTGGTAGCTGTGACACTGGCATTTTGTGTACCCTACACTGGAGGAGGCCAGGGGCAGGGCAGATGTCCCTGAGGCCCTGAGGAACATCATGAACCAAGAGTATGTCAGTCAGAAACCCCAGATTAAAAAACCAGGGGTTACCCCTGGATGCATCAGAGTTCTTGAATTTTGGGTAAGGATGGGAAGGAAACCGCTGGAATAACTACAGTGCAGTTTGTCTATGTCTTCTGTGGAAATAGAAAAAAATCTAAATTATTTATTTATTTATTTTGAGACAGGGCCTCACTAAGCTGCTGAGGCTGGCTTTGAACTTCTAATCCTCCTGCCTAAACCTCCTGAGTAGCTAGTATTATAGATATGCGCCACTGCGCCTGGCTAGAAATGTAATTTTTAACTTCATATATTTTCTAAATTTTTATTATAAGTTATATTCATTTTAAAAAGCAGACAAAAAATAAGTGGTATGGTGTGTCAGAGACTCAGTAGGCTGTATTCTCTATCCCCACTTGCTAATAACCTGTCACTAAATCACTTAACTATGCCTAGCCTCAGTTCCCTACTTTACAGAGTTGTGGGAAATATCAAAGAAGATAATGTGCATGAAAGCATTGTCTAAATTATAAAACACTGCTCAGATGGTAGGTGTTTGCTGAAAGAGGCTTGGATGATTTAGTAGATAACTGCCCCCACAAAGGTGGTTGACGGTAGTAGCCAGAAGCATCTGAAGGTGCAGCTCCCACTCTTTTTACACTGATACCACCATCAGCCATGGTCCTCATCCCCTCCACAATGCCCCAGACAGGGACAGACCACCTGGCTGGAGGACTGGAAGTCTTACCTGGTATGGAATTTCTTCCACATCCCTCTGCTCTAGGCTTCTGGAGGGGAACGGTTAACTAGAGTCCTTGAAAAGCCCACGATAGTAGGGTGGTAACACTGGGGCTGGTGGTATGAAAATGTGCTGATCAGGATCATCCAAGAGTCTTATGCTAAACTTACTGGTCATCAGACATAGTCCTTTACACTGAGCAATGGATAATCCAGCCCTGGTATTTTGCAGATGAGGGAACTGAGGCTTACTATTCCGCAGCTTGTGTGTATTTTGGAAGGCAGCAAATGAAGCTGGAACCTGAAGTCCTGCTGTTCTGTTCCTTGACAGCACACCTGCCTCACCCTACTCTTTCCTCCACGCCCAGGGCTGATGAGGCTGTTCCTGTGGGTGGTGTTTGGGGTTGACTCTGGCTTTCCCAAAAGCCCCCTTTTGTGGGATCTGTACATGAAATGACCGAAACACATGTGTCGTTTCTCCCAGGCCCACCCTGTATGTTGGGAAGTACTCCACCAGCCTCTATGCCTCTCCCTCGATGGTGCATGAGGGGGTCGCCGTTGTGGTGAGTCCGCTGTGGGGCTCGCAGATGCAGCCATCTGTTCCTTTTCAGCAAAGAATGACTTTGAATTATAGAATATCCTGCTGGTTACAAATGTGAGACACAGAGCTGGAAGTCTCAAGAGCAGCTTCTGTACATAGCACATTCTACTTTGACAGCAAGATATGCAACAGCAGGGGCTGGGGCTGTAGCTCAGTGGCAGAGCGCTTGCCTAGCATGTGTGAGACACTGGGTTCAATCCTTAGCACCACATATAAATAATAATTGAATAAAACAAAGATCCATCAACAACTAAAAAAATATTTAAAAAAAAAAAAAAGATTTGCAACAGCAGCAGCCTCCTAAAGCCAGAAGCCTGGTTATTCCATGTTGTTGTCATGTTCAAATCTAAGCTCTCCAGGTGGTGTCCAGGCCTTCTTCAAGCCGGGCCCACCAAGTACTTGCAGCACCCTGTTAGTTTCTTTTCTTTTCTTTTTTTTTTTAAACAAATGTCTTAGATGGACACAATGTCTTTATTTTATTGCTTTGTATGTGGTGCTGAGGATCGAACCCAGGGTCTCACGCATTGCAAGGCAAGCGCTGTACCGCTGAGCTACAATCCCAGCCCCGCACCCTGTTAGTTTCTATGAGATC
Source organism: Geosciurus inauris (assembly GCA_004024805.1). Lineage (NCBI taxonomy): Eukaryota > Metazoa > Chordata > Mammalia > Rodentia > Sciuridae > Geosciurus > Geosciurus inauris. Next base: position 133,562 of record PVHX01001478.1, on the reverse strand, counting down.
TGTAAAATATAGCCAAGTGCAACTTCTCCCTGATGCCCAAAAGTTCCTTGTTCATCTTTCTTCTGAGCCTTTATTGGGACTGGCATCACACTTCAAATGCCCTTCCTTCTTCCTTTTCCCTCATTCAGATCCTTCCATTCTTCATGACTTCCCCGAGCCTCTGTGGACCTCACAAGCCTGCTGTGAGCCCCCTTGTCTCCAAATGTCCAAGGCATTATGATCCCAGCAGCTCAGCCTGACCCTTCCAGTGTTTGGGCTGTTTGGTTGTATCTTGTCTTTCCAGTGAGTTGGTCGCTGCTTATGTGAGCAGGACAGAGCCAGAGCCAGCACGAAGCTCCTAGCTGGAGCTGATTCATCCCATGAGTTGCATCCGTTGTGACTAGTAGATAGCCACCCATTCTCTTTCACCTAGATCTTCTCATCATTGCTTCCTGGAGTCCTGCAACTCACTGCCTGGTCCACAGAACCCAGGTGTAAGAACTGCAAATGTGTCCGTGGAACAGTCCTGTTCTGAGAAAGAAGCTTCCCTTGTTTGCTCCTAGGGCCCCGTGTCTTGCTCTGAGTGTCCTACACTAGACTCCCACACTAGAAACTGCTCGTCTGGAGGCATGGCAGTTCCATCAAGGCTCAGGATAGCGGCTGGGGAGGTGTGATATGGGACCTGGGGAACTGCTCTCTTGTAAGGGCTCCTGGCCTCACCATGCTATGTCTCTACAGCCCCGTGGCAGCACTCTTCCTTTGCTGGAAGGCCCCCAGACTGATGGTGTCACCATTGGGGACAAAGGAGAATGTGTGATCACACCCAGCACGGACCTCAAGTTTGACCCTGGACTCAAAGGGAAGAACAAACTCAACTACTTGAGGAATTACTGGCTCCTGATAGGTAAGAGCTGGTCTCCAGGGGCAGCCTTATCTGATGGCGTGCTGCCTCCTGGTGGGCAAAAGCCACCCTTGCTGGTTTCTGATGCTCCTGGCTGAAGGCACTGGGCTTGTGTCATTTCAAGGTGGTCGTTTAGACCTTGGAACATTTTTACTCTCAAGGAGATTAAACAGGGTTGCCAGGTTACCAAGTCAGTTCTCAGAAATTGTTTATCTAATGTTCCAAAATTCAGGTTCAAAGTGACATAACCTTTGTGTAATTATCTGACAAAGAATGTCTATTTCTTATTCCTCATGGTGACCTTGTGTAAGGAAGATGCCCTGTTATTTCTGTCTTATAACTGAGAAAACTGAGACTCTGTCTGTGGGAAGTTGGCTTGGAGTTCATGTGGGTGGGGAGCCAGGAGAGAAGAGGATTAAAACCAGCAGGACTGAAAGCCATTGCAAGGTCAGTGGCTGCCCGAAGCCCCGACACTTTTCCTTTATTTTCCCATTGTTTCCATCATCAATGGTCCTGAGGTTGAACTGGTGGCCCTGCCAGAGGTTATAGGGTTAGAGGTGGAGGTGACAGAGGGGAGAGGCTCTGTGTTCCCAGAAAGTGTCTCAAGTAATTAGAGCAAGATGGAGTTTTCTTGAATCCCATCTGCCCTTCTCATTCCTCCTTTCTCTCTCTCTCTCATTCACATACACACGCACACACTCACATTCACACTTCAGATGCGCTGTCTCCCAGGTGAAGGTGGGGATGAGTCCCAGCGGGGTAGGCCAGAAGGTTGGTCAGGATGCCAGAGAACAATGAAGTTGACGAGGTTTCCCCTTCTACAATCCCGTGGCAGAGATAGGTCAGGGCTGGGGCTCTGGCACAGGATGCAGGCGTCTGGGAGACCATGGACCTAGGAAGCAGCATGACTACCAGGCAGTGGGTCTGGATAGAGCTGTGCACCTAGGAGCTGTGGTGGGGAAACCGCGTGTGCTCGAGCCCTGAGGTGCCCTTCACAGCTTGCCCAGCTCCTGTTTTGTGTTCCTCCTGATTCCTTGTATCCTTTTTTATTTTATTGTTTTTATCAAATAATATGCAAAGGAGACAACAAAAGAATTCTCTTTTTTTTTTTACAGAAGTAATTTGGGATGCAGGCACAAGTGGACCCATGGGTGAAAAAATATGGCTAATTGAGCAGAGGCTATTAAACTTACAAGGCTGTTCAGTTTTATGTAACAATTAAGGGGCACATAAACTGCCTGCCAGGGAATAAGAAGTGACACTGAGGAAATGTGCATGAGAATACAAAAAAATGTGGGGAAAGGTCTTTATTGCTAAGTTGTAAAATTAGATCTCTTAAAAATAGGTTGTCCAAGGGGCTGGGACTGTGGCTCAGTGGTAGAGCGCTTACCTAGCATGCATGAGGCACTGGGTTTGATTCTCAGCACCACATATAAATAAATGAATAAAATAAAGGTATTGTGTTCATCTACAACTAAAAAATTATTTTAAAAAAATAGGTTGGGGGCTGGGGTTATGGCGCAGTGGTAGCGTGCTCGCCTAGCACGCGGGAGGCACTGGTTCGAGCCTCAGCACCACATAAAAATAAAATAAAGCTATTGTATCCACCTACAACTAAAAAATAAATATTAAAAAAATAAAATTAAATTAAAAAATAGGTTGTCCAAGAATGAAAACTAGGAAGCCTAACATTACAAAAAAGTAGTTAAATAAGGATCTCACAATTCAGAGGTACCCAATGAAGAACTCCAAAGCTAGTCATTTTTAAATAAGGCAGAGGGAGTATTTGGTAATCTTCTTGCAGAGTAGAGACATAGGATGTACCCCTTTATGTCCACATATGTCCTTCAATTTTGTTTTTGTGAAAGATTAAAGACATCCCAAGTTCATGTTCATTTTAAAGATAGAATGGCCCTGTGACCTCGAGAGGCATAGTCTATGGTGGCCCTTAACAGTGGCTCTAACCTGTGGTACTCCCAGCATCACCCAAAGCTTTATCAAAGAGGCACGTACTACCCCTGGAGGGCCTGATGCAGGAGGTCCAGGGCAGGAAATGGCCATGTTCTTGTTCTTTGGTGTCTAGACCTTATTGATATTGACAGATAAATCACAAAGACCAGGTACTATTAAGAACTACAGGAGAGACGGGAGTTTGGGCTCAGGACTTGCACAGCACCTTCTTGGTAGGTGCCCTGTAGACATGTGAGACTGAACACTGGGGAAAGGGGCAGGTGGGATGCTGCAGCAGAGTGGTGTGGAACTTCATTTCTCTCAGCTGTAGTTCTCTCGTCCCTGGCCTCAGTTACCGCATTTATCCACGTTCAGATTCCTGAGCCTACCAGCAAGTCCAGTTCGGGGTCTGAAGTGGGTAGTCACGTGGTAGGAGACCTGCTCCTGAGCAAAAGCACGTCTCAGTGCTCCTTGGTGAGTGTTGGAAACAAAAGTGGGTTTCCCTTCAAGATGGTATTGGGTTACAGGTACAGCACTGGCCTGAGGAGATTGAGGTGGCGTGAAGGTCTGACGAGGGATTTTCCAGGTCAGGAAACACGCCTGGCCTAGACTAGATCCTGCTGGTTTCCATCTCCCGCTTGTGGCACAGCTTCTGATAGGTTTGGGAGAATAATGGAGAGGTCGTAAGGTGAGAGAGACCTCAGTTGGTGAGATGTGATCCAAGTGAGAGAACAGAAGAGAGCCTGACAGGCACCCGCAGCTGTGGTGAGGAGGCAGCCTGGCCACTTTAGGCCACACGTGGAGACATTTAATTTGAGATAAGCAGATTATCAAACCACATGAAATCCCAGTTCCTTATTTTAGTCACCTCTCTCTTTTCTTATGGTATTTTGCGTCCAGCAGATGCTCAATAAATGTGTATTGAATGCCAAGTAGTCATGAAATGGTTGTGAAGAGAATGGTGAGTGGGCATTGAGGGAGCTGCGACACCCCACATCCTCCTGGCAGATGTCCCCTCTTGCTGTCTTGGGAGTTGTTAGGGTATCAGCCAGCCAGACACAGACACCTCTGTGCAGCCAGGAAATCCTTTATTCAGGGGAGTGGGCGCCCTGGCGAAGGGAAGAGGAAAAAGAGAGAGAGAGGACACACGGGAGGGATTTTTATAAAGCCCACTACAAACCGTGTGGCGAGCTACGGATTGGTCACTTTAAAATCCGTGGGACAGATAAGCAGTAGCTGTAAGGTAAAAAACAGCCCTTTTGTAATTTTCACATCCCCTCTCTAAAAGCCCAAGGCAGTTCCTGCCCCAGAAGACTGCTACTGCTTATCTGTCCCATGGATTTTAAAGTGACCAATCCCTGGCTTGTCATGCGGTTTGTAGTGGGCTCTATAAAATCCCTCCCGTGGGTCCCTTCTCTCTCTTTTCCTCTTCCCTTCGCCCGGGCGCCCACTCCCCTGAATAAAGGATTTTCCTGGCTGCTCAGAGGTGTCCGTGTCTGGCTGGCCTATACCCTAACAGTAGCGGTCTTCTTTTGATGCGCTAACCTGAGTGGTTAGGCTTTGTTTCCCAGATGGAAGATTGGGAGAGGAACCCCCTGGGGCAGGAACTGCCTTGGGCTTTTGGAGAGGGGATGTGAAAATTAATTACAAAAGGGCTGTTTTTTACCTTACAGGAGTGACTCACCACTTCCTCAGGTGGAGCTCCCATGTAGGTAAGGGTGGGGCTAGAACTCCACCTGCTCAGCTGCACTGCCCAGGAGGGAGCTGGGTAGTGATGGTACTGGGAGAGCATGGAAAGGAGAGCTCCTTGACTTTGAAGGGGCTTCCTAATGCTTCACCTATGACCTGTGCATGTGACCCGTACAGGCCTCACTTTGGGATACATCACAAACATCTCGAACCCGCTCACCTTTATGCTCATTGTGAGACTCAGCAATACTATATCCTGCCAAGTAATGACATTTCTGTTTTGATGAAACTTTTCTGGTAGCTGCCTCTCATTTTCTCTTACTTTGTAGATGTGAGCATTTGCCTTGTGGAGCATTCAGCAGGTGGTGACCATTGCCTGAGTTTAGTGTTGAATGTCACCACTGCCTAGGAAACTATTCTCAATCAAGGTTTGTTTCTTCTCGTAGGACACCACGAAACCCCGCTGTCTGCATCTACCAAGATGCTGGAGAGATTTCCCAACAATCTGCCCAAACATCGGGAAAATGTGATTCCTGCTGATTCGGAGAAAAAGAGCTTTGAGGATGTGAGTGAGGAGTGACCTGGCCACTGGCTGGCTGTCCTACCAAGTGCAGGGGGATAAGGCAGTAGACTTTGCCCTCGCCTCAGAGCTCGCAGTCTATCTGGAGGGAAGGGGACCACACCAGAATCCACAGCAAAGGAGATAAACTGTTCAAGCCTGCAGGGGAGGAGCAGGAAGTAATCTGTGAAGGAAAGTACAAGAAGGGCAGCAGGAGGGAGCAGGACTGGGTGGATGGGTGGGGCTTAGCCTGACAGGTGAAGCAGGGAGGCCCTAAGAGGAAGGAAGGAGCAGAGGTGAGAGGTGGGTGGGAATGAGGCTGGGATCCCCAGAGGCTAGACTGTGAGACCAGCCTGCCTGGATCCAAGGCTGCTAGGGAAGGAGCAGAAGGAAATGAGCTCAAATGGGCAAATGGGAACCGCGTCCCAAGTCTCAGACAATCCCTGATACAGCGGTTAGGGGTCAAAGAAGAGGGGAGACTTGAAGTTTTATGAAGCCAAGTTTTATGAAAGTGGCCTGGTTTGGTTGCTTGAAGTAGCAGAGGCTTGGTCTGGCAGGGCGCCAGGGCACCTGGAGAGTGGTGCCTTGGGCACAGGGAGGTTATCCAGGGAGCAGCTGCCCTGAGGTGCTGATGTGGGCTGCGGAGACGGAGTGTGCTAGTCAGTCTCAGCTGAGACACAAACTAGGGTAATCTGAGAATTTAGAATCCGAGAATTCAGATTTAGCAGGACTGTTCACACAGATGTGGATAGTACCAGAGGGTCTCACGGCATACCTCTGCCTGAAGCCCAAGGGGAGCTAGTGGAGAGGGCCCCAGACCAGAAGCTGAGAGCTGCGATGGAGGGATGCTCAACCCAGCAGAAATCATTCTCGTTCTCCTTCCTCTGTCTTTTCTGCTGGTGCTCCCTGTTGGCTTCACCCAGTCAGAAACCAGAGGTGTGGGAGACCATGGCTCTGGCCCATGCGGGTTAGCCTTCTGAGGCACAGAGGAGGTGCTCTGTGGAGGAGACTGCACACCACCAGCAAAGGACGCTGGTGGCTATCTGAAGTCCTCAGGGAGTTATTTGGACCTCGCAGCTGCAGCCCTGCCATGGGGGCCCAGTGATGGAGAAGGGGCCTGGGCTAGGGGAGGGTGGGGAATGAGAGAGACTTGGGTTTTATCAAGAGGCAAAGAGTGATCGTGGTCTTTTAAGAGTTTGGGGCACAGTGTCTTTATCCATCACCTCTGGAGGCAGCCAGGTTGGAGAAATGCACTAATTCTTAAAACAGCAATTGAGTAGTATTGCCCTAAGAGTTTATTAAAGTCATGCATATTCATTATTGAACACTTAGAAATAAAACTGTATAGAAGAAAAGGCCATACCCTTAAACTAACATCCAGAGGTAGCCATAGTCCAGACTTACATATTTAACCGTTTGATCTTTAGCAACAGTTCTTTTAAAATCCATCAAAATACTCTAGCTTAGGTAGTAATGAGACTGACTTTTTAAACAAACACTCTCAATCAGACATAGCCAAAAGAGTATGGTCGCTGGTCACATGCTCTGCAAACATTCTTTAGCTGCCTGCTACACACCAGGCAGCCACACCTCCCATGCACAGTGGGAGACACTGGATGGAGGTGTGAGCAGAGCAGGAAGTGCCTGGGAGGGCTGAGGGAGCAGCTGCAGGGGAGGGAATGGTGTGGGAGTCCCACGACCAGTGGGTAGGAAATGAGTGGGAATCAGTGCACTGGGCTGGAAGGCTGTGTGCTCACCTAGTCGAGCAAACAGAAGAGGGAGTACTTGGAGCACTGGGTGTGAGAGGTAACCAGCACATTTCCCAGGGATTCTGAGGAGTTTGTAGCTTTATCTGATTTGAACCTTCTAAATTAAATTTTCTTTAATGAAGACTTCTGATGCTTTTTAAAACCTTTGGGAAAATGGTAGAATTCTTGAATAAATTAGTTTCTGAGTTACAACAAAAGTTTATAAGTGGGTTGTGGCTCAGTGGTAGAGCACTTGCCTAGCATGTGTGAGGCACTGGGTTCGATTCTCAGCACCACATATAAATAAATAAAGTCCATTGACAACTAAAAAAAATAAAATTTAAAAAAAAAGTTTATAAGCAATGTAAGAAAGCAACTTCATCCTCAGCACTACAAAAAAAAAAAAAAAAAAAGACAAGCAGGCAGTTTCATTACTTTATAGGCATGTGTGTGGTTGTGGCCTTCCTTTTCAGTGTGAAATGGTATCATCATATTGACTGCCAGCTTTTCACCAGATGTTGTTACAGATGGTTTCATTTTTCTCAGACATTAAATCTAGGGTCAGAGAAGGACATTTTTGCCTTCATTGAGCATTTTCCAAAGAATATCAGGCCAGCCAGGCACGGTAGCACACGCCTGTAATCCCAGCACTTTGGGAGGCTGAGACAGGAGAATTGCGACTTCAAAGCCAGCCTCAGCAACAGCAAGGCGCTAAGCAACTCAGTGAGACCCTGTCTCTACATAAAACACAAAATAGGGCTGGGGATGTGGCTCAGTGGTCGAGTACCCCTGAGTTCAATCCCCGGTACCAAAAAAGAAAAAAAAATGAATATCAGTCCAGATGTGATGGGACACACCTATAATCCCAGCCACTTGGGAGACTGAGGCAGGAGAACCACATGTTTGAGTCCAGTCTCAGCAACTTAGTAGACCCTGTCTTAAAATAGAAATTTAAAAGAGCCTGAGGGTGTAGTTCGGTGGTAGAGTGCTTGCCTAGCATGCAGAAGGCTCTGGATTCCATCTCCAGTACCACACACACACACAGAAAGAAAGACTATCAGGGTCTAAAGCCATTTGCAAAAGTATTGCTTTGAAATATGTTTTTGGGCAATGCTAACATCACTGTAGAAATGTGGCCTTTCAGAGCCATTGCCTTGGAAAGGGCAAGACTCTGTGACCTTTGATGAGCTCAAAAAAAAAATCCAACACATTAGAGAGGATTCTTATGTTGTAAATAGGGATTCTTTTGATCTTTTACCTTACCTGTATCCAGCTAGAAATTCTGCAATGACATAGTGATTCTCTCCTGCACAAGGTTATCAACCTGGTTGATCAGACTTCAGAAAATGCACCAACCACCATGTTTCAGGATGTAGAAGAGAAGTTGGCTCGTGCCCCTGCCAAGCCCGAGGCCCCTGTGGACTCCATGCTCAAGGATATGGCCACAATCATCCTGAGCACCTTCCTGCTGGTTGGCTGGATAGCCTTCATCATCACCTACCCCCTGGTAAAGCTCAGCCTTCCCCTGCTTCTGCCCTCCTGTGCATTCCTGAACTTCTCCACCCATCCCCTTTATCAGATAAAAATGGCCAACATGTTTCTTTTCACATTTAAAAGTCAATATTTGAACCAGATGTGGTGGTGCATGTCTGTTATCCCAGCTATTCAGGAGGCTGACACAGGAGGATCACAAGTTCAAGACTAGCCTAGGCAATTTAGTGAGACCCTGACTCAAAATAAAAAGGGCTGGGGTGTAGCTCAGTGGCAGAGTACCCCTGGATTCAATCCCCAGTACCACAAAAGAAGAAAGAGAAAAAAGTCAATATTTCTTGAAAATTTTTGTAATTAGAGATGCTAGTGTCTCAGAAAAGGACAATTTTGTACCTCCATCTTAGTGTTTCTCCAAAAAGGCTCTAAAAGCTGATTTGTAAAAGTGCCCTCAGATCATTTTGAGTAGTTAATTATGCCTTTTAAAACAAAAACAGAGATAATAGACAAAACCCTTTCCTCCCTTGAAAATTGCCAATTAGATCAGCAAGACAAAAAAGGAAAAAAAAGGTGTGGTGATTCCTTTGACTTCCCAGCTAGAAGTAATTGAGCAAAAATCCTGCCACTTAGTGGGCAATAGGTGGGATAAGACTTCAGTCCTTCCAGCAAGTTGATGGAACATCAAGTGTTACCTCCTCAGAACAGCAGCGCTCAGGCAACTCAAGTGCCCAGGGCGCTGGGACAGCAGACCCTCCACACACTTTGCTTTCTGTGGACAGTCTTACCTGATAGTTTCTTTTTTTCTTTTTTTTACCTCACACAGCCCTTTGAGGTCATTATTATTTCTCCTCTGTCTGCAAAAGAAGAAACTAGGCCCTGGGAAGCTAAGCCTCCTCCCAGGGCGCTTAGTTAGTAAACATGTTTCCAGGACTTCAACTCCAGGTTAAGAGAAAGAGGGAGTTAGAAAACTCCCCAGTGGGTTGTCACTGCACCCCAGCCCCTGTAGTCAGTCATCCTTCTGCACCTGGGTAGGAATAATCACAGATTACTGCCTCTTCTAAAATGCTAGAATGAACCTCTGAGGGTATTTGAGAGGAGTGAGGGTAAAGGGACGCAGCATGAGAAGTAAAGCCCCATGCTGCCTCATTGTGGCCATGCGGCTGGGGCAGGTGGCAGCGAGGTTCCAAGCCCCTGCTTCCTAGCTGCCTCTGGACCGCGAGCCACCCAGGCGCTGACTTCCATCAAGTGCACAGTCACGGAGCTGGCCTTGCCCCGCCCACCACATTCTCGCCCACTTCAGAATCTCCTCCCCTTTCAGTATCGCCCTTGCAACAACTCCCAGACTTCCATAAAAGTCCTGGAATTCCAGGATTAAATAGAACCCCCTTCCTCTGGGCCAGTTCTTCACCCAGGGCAGAACTTCCTCTGTTGCTTCTGCCTAGCTCCCTTTCAGCCTCCACCAGCCCCTCCAAGGTTGGGGCATGGCCAGACTGGGGAAGTTCTGACTGGCAGAACGACCTGCAGTCATTGGAAAGATTGTGCCTCTCTGTGGCTTCTCCCTGGTCTCATGCCTGGGGTCACATAAAGTGCACCTGTCCCTACTGCCTTGGGGGGCCACTTCTTTCCTGTGGCTTGTTTCCCTGCAGGAGTACCACATGCCTACTTGGATGTGTTTCTGTTTGCAGAGCATGCATCAGCAGCAGCAGCTCCAGAACCAGCAGTTCCAAAAGGAACTGGAGAAAATCCAGCTCCTGCAGCAACAGCAGTTGCCCTTCCACCCGCCTGGAGAGTTGACCCAGGACGTAGAGCTCCTGGATACATCGGGTCCCTACTCAGAGAGCTCAGGCACCAGCAGCCCCAGCGCGTCCCCCAGAGCTTCCAACCACTCGCTGCACTCTGGCAACTCTGCTTCCAAGGCTAGCGCCAGCCCCTTCCTAGAGCAGGATGAAGAAGGTAAAGCCAGTTGCCATTTTGATGCTGCTTTATTGTTCTGTTGAATTCCACCTGAGGACTGTAGAGCACACCATGTCCTTCTGTAAAGTCTCCATGAGAAACAACACAGGGGAAGAGACAGCAGCCCTGGGCAGAAAGGACAGTGAGCCCTGCTGGCCCTGTGTACCAGGAGTCTGGGGGTATGGAGCCTCTTAAATCCCAACTCTTAATTAGAGGTCAGGAAGCTGGCGGCCATTTTAGCTTTGAGATTCTTGAAGTGATCACTGCTTAAAACAATCTCTTTTTTCTCTCTTTTTCTGCCAGATGAGGAAACCAGCATGGTGATGGTTGGGAAAATTTCATTCTGTCCCAAGGATGTCCTGGGCCATGGAGCTGAGGGCACAATTGTGTACCGGTGAGTAGAGTAGTCAGCCCTGTGCCCTCCCTACCAGGTGTGTGAGTGCCTCTCAATTGCAGGCTGAGAGTCAGGCTCCAGGGCCACCACAGGGTCACAGTGGTGGGCATGGCAGGTAAGACCCACGTCCAGGAAGCTTGTGCACTAAAAGAGAAGTGATGTCCATGGGGCTGCTAGTGGTCAGTCTGCGAGACTGATAAGGTGGCCTCTGTGTCACAGAAGGGCACTGTGGGTCTCTAGGTCTCATCTTGTTTCCATAGCCTGACTTGCACCAAACACAACTGCTGCTCCTTGTCCCACAGGGGCATGTTTGACAACCGCGATGTGGCTGTGAAGAGGATACTCCCCGAGTGTTTTAGCTTCGCAGACCGGGAGGTGCAGCTGTTGCGAGAATCAGATGAGCACCCGAATGTGATCCGTTACTTCTGCACAGAGAGGGACCGCCAGTTCCAGTATATTGCCATTGAGCTGTGTGCAGCCACCCTGCAGGAGGTGGGTATGACTGGCCTTCAGGTGCCAAGGGCCACTGCAGCTTTGCCCTGGCCCCCATAGCCTCCCTTCCCTTGCCAACTGGGATATTGTTTTAGGGATTGCCAATTTATTGTTTATTTTGTTTATGAACTTGATTGAAATTGCAGTACAGGAGACTATCATGCTAAGTGGAATAAGCCAGTCCCCAAAAACCAAAGGCCAAATGTTCTCTCTGATGTGTAGATGCTAACTCACATTAAGAGGGTTGATGAGGGGAGAATAGAGGTTCTTTGGATTAGACACAAGGGAAGGGAGCCAGGGGGATTGGAATAGGAAAGACAGTAGAATGAATCAGACATAACTTTCCCATGTTCTTATGATTACACAACCAGTGTAACTCCACATCATGTACAACAATAAAAATGGGAAGTTATACTCATGTATGTATGATACGTTAAAAATACACTATGATCATGTGTAACTGAAGAGAACAAATAAAAAATTTAAAATTTGCAGTACATTTCATTGTACTGCAAAGAAATTGCAGTACAATGAAATGTACTCCTTCTAAATGTACAGTTTTATGTATTTTGACAAATGTGTATATATCCATTTAATCACAAACACCAAATGTAGAATTTTATCACTCCAGTTGTATATATTTGTTTATTGGTACGGGGGATTGAGCCCAGGAATGCTTCACCACTACCCCTACCGTAGTAGGGGACTACATCCCCTACACTCTTTATTTTTTATTTTGAGCTAGAGTCTTGCTAAGTTGCTTAGGGCCTCACTAAATTGTGGAGGGTTGGGAGGATGAAGCAAGAGGATCCGTGTTTTAGGTGCCACCACACCCAGCTTGCCCCAGTTTTAACGAGGTGGTCTTCTGAGCATGCCTGGACAGTGTTGGGTGGCAGTTGGCATGTGTCTCCCCTTTTGCCTCCAAGGAACCTGTTCACTTGTTACTCCCATCTCTGGTCATGGCTGGTGTGTGCTTGGAGGTTGCTGGTTGATGAACGCAGGCTGTACAGTCATCTAGCAGACTTACTTCACTCTCTTCCCAGGCTTACCTATCATTTGGATTCCCCCCAGGCTTACCTCTATGAGGCAGTGAACTTGAATGTCTTGGCTTCTTATCTTTCGCATTGTAAATTAGTTAATTGGAGCTTTACTTATTTGTTTAAGTCAGTCTGTGACTAGGAGGTCTGTTGGAAAATATGGATTTTGATAGAGAGTGTTGCTAATAAAATGAAATCAGGAATGAGCTCAGGATCCAAGAAGTCCTGAGGGCTGTGTGCTGTGACCTTGCCATTGTGTCTCTTGCAGTATGTGGAGCAGAAGGACTTTGCCCACCTTGGCCTAGAGCCCATCACCTTGCTGCAGCAGACCACCTCAGGCCTGGCACACCTCCACTCGCTCAACATTGGTGAGAGGCTCCCCAAGGGCCCAGGTGGGGGTGTCTGTCTGGCACTAGTAGACCTTGCCTCTGGTTAGCTCTTTACTACATCACAGTTGCACAGGGCTGGAGGGGGAGCTTAGGTTGTCCCTTGACAAGTTGGATAAGAATTTAAGGAGGAACCTTATGTAGTTGAAAACCTTTAGAGAGGATAGCAGGTATATTGGGAGAACCCACTCCCCGTTATGGGAGACTGGGGTTGCTCATGGTAAGCATTGGATGAATCTGGAATTCTCTCTTAGTTCACAGAGATCTGAAGCCCCACAACATTCTCCTCTCCATGCCCAATGCACACGGCAGGATCAAGGCCATGATCTCTGACTTTGGCCTCTGTAAGAAGCTGGCAGTGGGCAGGCACAGCTTCAGTCGCCGATCTGGGGTACCTGGCACCGAAGGCTGGATTGCCCCAGAGATGCTGAGTGAAGACTGCAAGGAGAACCCTGTGAGTGGTGGACATGGCCTCTGAAGACCACAGACCCAGTCATTGTGCCTCAGTAGTCAGAACCTTCAGGTTCAAGGTTTGAGAGCTGAGGCACATGTTCCTGGCGAAGGTTATTGCTTTCACAAAAGCTCCTATGTAAACATTTCCATATTGTCTCACACCCGGATACCTGAGCGGGGCAAATGGGGCAGTTGTCTATTTTTTTTTATCCTATTCTTCCAATTCCTTTTTTTTTTTTTTTCCCTGGTACCAGATGAGCCACATCCCCAGCCCTTTTTTGTATTTTATTTAGAGACAGGTCTTGCTAAGTTGCTTAGGGCCTCACTAAGTTGCTGAGGCTGGCTTTGAACTCATAATCCTCCTGCCTCACCCTCCTGAGCCACTGGGATTATAGACATGCGCCACCGCACCCAGCTCTTCCAATCACTCTTTTTTTTTAATATTTATTTTTTAGTTGTAGGTGGACAGAATATCTTTATTTTTTATTTTTTTATGTGGTGCTGAGAATCGAACCCAGTGCCTCACGCATGCTAGGTGAGCACGCTACCACGGCACCATAACCCCAGTCCCTTCTAGTCACTCTTAAACCCTGTTTTTGTTTGGGGGAACTGGGAAATCAGGACTTACATAAGATAAGCAAACCTCCAGTCTTCATTCTTTTATGTTTGTTTTTGTTTTCCCAGCTTTTTAATTTGAGGAGTTTCAGACATGCAGAAACTTTGAATGTTATTGTGACCTGTGTACCTCTACCTGTCGATGATTTGCTATATTTGTTTTATCCTTCTCTTGCTGAATTGTTGGCATACAAGTAGCAGCATTCCAGGTCTTCACCTTTACATACAGCAACAGTGTCTCCTAGGAACAAGTGCCTTCTGCTTGTCACCAACATGCCATTATCACACCTGAACGTTCAGTACTGTTCTCATCCTATCACCTAATATTCACACTTCCAGTTAGTCCCCAAAGTCTTTTATGGAGCTAAATTCTGTTTACCAGGACCCCATCGATTCTCTTGCATTGCATTTGATTTTATCTCCCTAAATTCCTAATGGTCTCCCACCTATTTTGTTCCTTGTTGCCAACATTTGGAGAGTATAGGAGTGCCCTGTTCAGGGTTGTTTGCCTATCTCTTCATAACAGCGTTTAACATTTCTCTCTATTCTTTGTATTTCTCGTGAACTAGATGTTAGGTCTGGAGGCCTAATTAGATTCAAGTGAAATGTTTTGGGCAAAAACAAATCACGGGTCACTACATCAGGAAGCATATGAGAGATCGTACCTTTATTATTATACCCCTGTTATTGATGCTAACTTGGGTCACCTGTGTCTGCTGAGCTTTCTACTCAAAGGTTCATTTCCCCCTTTGTTGTTAGCAAGTGATGTGCAGGGTGATCCTCTGGCACAGTGTGTGGCAGTCATTCGCCCAGTGGCTTTCATCTGTTGACCATGCTTCCTGAAGCACTCATTGCAATGAAATTCGTCTACATTTCGTATCTGGTACTTTTATGTAAAGAATAGCTCTGTTTTACTCCCATTCTATTTCTTTATTAATCACTGTGGACTCAAGATTCAAGTAGTAGTCAACTGTAGTCATTCTTTTTTTTTTTGTCTATACTCCTTTTGATATTTAAAATGTTCCAAATTTGGCCAACAAGACCCTATTAAGCTGGCTTTGGCATCCATTTGCTAAGAGTGTGCTAATATTTGAACATCTTTCTTTCTAGGACAAGTCATCAAAGGCTTACCTTGTCCCTTCCCTGATCCAGACCTGAGTGGGATCAGCCATCCCAAATAGATTGGACAGAGTAGAAGCTCTCTTATCCAGTTCCCTGGGGTAGCAGCTATTCAATTATATAGAAGTCAGAAAAAATGATGAATTATAAGAAAATACACACATATCTTAAACATTTATTTTATTTTTTTGGTACTCAGGGGCACTGAGCTACATCCCCAGCCCTTTTTTATTTTATTTTGAGACATGTTCTCTTTAAGTAGTGGAGTCTAGCCTCTAAATTGTGATCCTTTGGCCTTGGCAACCCACGTCGCTGTTGTAGATGTGCACCACCATGGCCAGCTTTTAAACACTTTTTCACTTAAAGCAAGTAATGTAGTTCTTTAAGTAATAGGAGGGGCTGGGATTGTAGCTCAGTGGTAGAGCGTTTGCCTCGCATGCGTGAGGCCCTGGGTTCGATCCTCAGCACCACATACAAAGCAATAAAATAAAGACATAATGTCCATCTACAACTAAAAAAATATTTAAAAAAAAAAAAAGTAATAGAAATTTCTGCCATAGATCAAGGTTTTGTTTTTTTTGTTTTTTTTTTTCTCAAATTTGGGTCTGACTGAAGTCGTTTGTTTTCTCAAAGAACATTCATGTGCTGCTTCTGATGAGGCTCAGACCTTTCAAATATGTCCTCAGGGGTGTGAGAGCCAAATCGCTCACGCCCCAGTCCTGTTCTGTTGGACCCCAGCTAGCTCCATAGCTGCTTGGTAGTCACTCCCTTTTACTGAGTCTTCCCAGAGATTCGGTGGAACTCTGACTTTGTGGAACTCATATGTTTTTTCAGCTTATGGAATATTTAAATGGCAATAATACATTTGGGGATGAACTTAACTGGGGCCGAGGCAGGCTAGAAAGGCCCCTGCTCTCAGCATTGCCTGTGCTGGGGATGAGAGGTGGCACGGGCTGCAGAAAGCATGGAGGACGGCGCGATGCTGGGAGAGGGTGCAGGGACAGGAAAAAGATCTAACAGTGGTGGCTGTGTTCTAGGTTTAGAATTAGAAGACCTGCCCTGGTTTGTCACTGTCTAGCAGGGACTCTGAGCTTGTCCTCAGACCTTTCTGTCTATGTCCTCATCTGGGAATGGCGGCATTTTCTCTGCTCATCCCACAAGGCTGTGGTGAGGCTGAATGGACGTGTTATATTAAGAGCCTTTTTTTTTCCAGCATAGAAGGTATTGAGCCCCTGGCTTCTCTCAAGTTGTTCTGTGGAGAATATAAGAGGTGGAGCTCAGCAGTGGGGACTCCAGCCATGCTTGGGAAGCCCCTTGTGGTAGACCTTCTGTAGCATGAGCTACAAATCACACACTGTGTCGCCTTAAAGAGAGGCTCACCTGGATACTGAGCAGTTTCACGGGATAAGTGAGAGGTGATATCAGATGATGTCAAAAATGACTTCATTGGAAATTTCTCAGGTGGTTTCTTTCTGGGGCCATTTTTGAACCCAAAACTGATTTTTTCACTTACTAACACAAAGTTCAGATACCTACTATGTGCTGGCACTTTCTAGGGCCTGGGGCATAGCAGGGAAGTGAACAGGAGGTCCCCACTGATGTTGGGTAAGGAATATCTAACAGGTAGGGGAGCCGCCTGGGGGCAGAAACTGCTGTTGTAAGTTGCTGTTCTCACACATTAGCACATCTAATCATCACAACAGCCCCTCGAGAGCGTATCATCAGTGTCCTCATCTTACACATGAGGAAGCCAAGGCACAGAGTGGTCAAGGTTGAGAGGCAGGGCCAGCGTCCCAGTTGGCTCCCAAGTCCATGTCTTCTATTGTGACCATGACACCAAGACTGCTCTGGGCAATTAAGACCTGTCAGCTGATTCTCCCAGGACGCCTTCCAGGGGGCTGAAGTGGCAGCAGTGCCCGTCTTCCCCAGCTACAAGTGTGGCAAGAATTCTGCCCGAGACCTCTCATGCCCTGCGTTTCTTTTCAGACGTACACAGTGGACATCTTCTCTGCAGGCTGCGTCTTTTACTACGTCATCTCTGAAGGCAGCCACCCCTTTGGCAAGTCCCTGCAGCGGCAGGCCAACATCCTCCTGGGTGCCTACAGCCTTGAGTGCTTCCGCCCTGAGAAGCATGGTGAGTGGGTGGGGACTGGTCTGGCGCTGCCTTGGCACTCCCAGAGGCCCTGTCACCCTTCCTGCTCACCCCTGGGCTTCAGGGAGTGCCAAGGCTGGGGAGGGATGGCTAGAGGTATCCTTGGAGCACTAAGAAGTTCTGAGGTTCCTCCAGAACCTGTGCCCTGGGCAAGGCCCCCTCTGGGGATCTTTTTTTTCCATCTTGTGATGTAAGGCTTGAATAACCTAAGGTTTCTTTCTGTACTGGCGTTTGGGAGGACAAATTGTCCATGCTTTATAAATGACTCTGTGAGGGCTCATGGTCAGTGGACACATTCTGTGCTGGACTGGGGACAAATAGGCTCTGTCCCTCACTCTCCTGGCTTAGGCACAAGTCTTCCATAAAATGGGCTTAAATCACACATATTACTTCCCAACAGGCTCATTTTTCAACTTCACTTTGAATGTCTCTTCATGTCAATGCACATCTAGCCACACCATCATTTTTTTTTAACTTGTTGAGGGACCTTTATTTTATTCATTTATTTATATACGATGCTGAGAATCAAACCCAGGGCCTCACACATGCAAGGCAAATGCTCTACCACTGAGCCACAACCCTAGCCTGCGCCATCATTTCAATAGCCCATCATCCAGTACCTGGAGGCACAGAGTGTCTCCCAAGTCCCCAGTATTAGGTATTTTCAATCACTCCTTTCACAAAAACACAGAGGACTCCCCTCATTAGCTGAAGTTTGGTGTGAGTTTGTAATTGTCGTATTGGAGTTAATTCCTTTAAGTAGAATCCTGCATCCAAAGGTATGCAGATTTTGAAGGTTTTTGGTATTTCATTGTGACTTTGGGTTGGAAATAATGGGTCACTTACTTGCCTCCTTTGCAGAAGACGTCATTGCACGTGAGCTGATAGAGAAAATGATTGCCATGGATCCCCAGCAACGGCCCTCAGCGAGGCACGTGCTAAAACACCCATTCTTCTGGAGCCTGGACAAGCAGCTGCAGTTCTTTCAGGTACATGTGTCTGTTTTTCCATCCCAAGCCTTCATTCGTGTCTCTGCTTTTGAAAATGTAGAAAAGGACAAAGACTAAAACAAAAGACCCATGATCTTATAACCAAGATAGAAATATGACTGACAAGCTAATGTATTTATTTCATAGTGGTGCAAGTTTAATTGGGGTTACACCATACATACAGTTATGTGTCCTCCTCCTCCTCCTCTTCCTCCTCTTCGTCCTCTTCTCCCTTGTCCTTCTTTTACTGTTCATAGTATTTTAAGTGTTTTTCATATTAAAGTTCTAAAATTTTAATGACTATTTTTTTTGTTTTGTTTTGTTTTTAAATATTTTTCTTTTTAGTTTAGATGGACACAATACCTTTATTTTATTTGTCTATTTTTTTTTTATGTGGTACTGAGGCTCGAACCCAGGGCCCCATGTGTGCTAGGCGAGTGCTCTACCGCTGAGCCACAACCCCAGCCCTTAATGACTATTTTATCATATGGATATGCCATAATTTTTAAACTCTATATTATAGAATTTGCAAATATACAAAAAAGTAGATCAAATCCTACAAAGAACTCCCCTTTACCAATCCCCCAGCTTCAACAAGTATTAACTTCCACCCTCCCCCCAACCCTGATTATTTTGGAGCAAATCTCAGGCATTATATAACTTTATTCAAGTGTCATAAATTTAAACATTTCCCTATATTGGATTTTTATTCTGTCATCTTTTATCCAATCTTTGCTTAGCTCTTGTTTTGCTTAGGACAGATTCTGTGAAGCTAAATTATGGAATCAATGACTGTCACTGGCTTTGGTGGTTGGATAGTCTTTGTGACTATGTGACATTGCCAGGTGGCTTTGTGGAAATTGTGCTTCTCATTCGTATGTGGTGTATGTCGAGCATAACTCACCCTGATGCCTCCCACCTGGCACAGCGTGGCTCTGAAGAGCAGCCGCATTGGGTATAGAGCTGCTGCTCCTGGGTCTTGGCAGAACAGACCTTTGTAAGCACCATAACTCAGAAGTGACCATCACACTGTCCTGGAGTCCCACTGGAGCCTGGCCTATAGTGAAGCCTCAGAACATAAGTTTCTTGAGGTCAAGAGTGATTGCTTCATTCTCTGCTCTGTTCCCACCCCCTAGGGAGGACACTGCCTGGCCCACAGCAGGTGCTAGTAACCATTTGGTTGGATTGGGAGGGGCGGGCTCAGCGCCATCTTCCAGGGCAGCAGTGTGTGACATTAGGGTTGATCACTGTTCCAAATTCTTAAGTCCAGGTCACTTCAATGGCAAAATAAAGAAAAAGAATAAAACTTGGGGGCTGGGGTTGTAGCTCAGTGGTAGAGCACTTACTTGCCTAGCACATGTGAGGCACTGAGTTCTATCCTCAGTACTACATAAAAATAAATAAATAAAATAAAGGTATGTGTCCATATACAACTAAAAATATTTTTTAAAAAAATTAGCACAAAGGGACTTCCGCCTCACCGTGGGTTAGTGTTAGCAGCTTTAAGTCACGTCTTGCAAACAGCTGGCTTCTATCCCTACCATGCCCTGTATGACAAGGCTTTTCTCTATGATTGCAAATTAGGAGTTCAGCTAGTCTGGCTTCATGTTTCAAGAAAAGACAACGAGCCGGGCGCGGTGGCTCACGCTTGTAATCCCAGCACTTAGGGAGGCTGAGACAGGAGAATTGTGAGTTCAAAGCCAGCCTCAGCAACAGCGAGGCACTAAGCAGCTCAGTGAGACCCTGTCTCTACATAAAACAAAATGGGGCTGGGGATGTGGCTCAGTGGTCGGGTGCCCCTGAGTTCAATCCCTGGTACCAAAACAAAAAAACAAAAAAAGAAAAGACAACGGCTTGTCTGAAGCTGCTCAGTGTTAATGTGTGGGGGGCTCATAGCTCCTGGTTCCCCCCAGTAATGACCTGTCTTCAGGGTGGGGGCTTGGAGAGGCTGGTACTCAGGGTGCCTCCTGACCTTTCCTCTCCTTGCCAGAATCAAACACAGCACAGGGCTTGTATCTAAGGAGGCCTCAGATCCCATGCTCTCACCACCAAGTTTTTCCCTCAACTAGAAGGCTTGGTTTCATGTCTTTTCTGATGTTCAGATGAGGAGTGATGACATGCCTCGTTAGTTAGGATTTGAGCCTGTACTGTTTCAATGGACAGACGAAGCACAGGATGCAAATGGATTTCAGGGTTTTTATTCCTTTTTTTTTTTGTTTTGGCAAATCTAGATTACACACATGGCTCTGTGTAAGCATGCTTTTATGCGTGTGTAGGGGGGGTGGGGGGGTGTGTGTGAGAGAGAGAGAGAGAGATTGATTCCAGAGATGTGTTCATGGTCTGTCATGGAGGTGGTCTCTGTGGGCCTGTTCTAGTGAGAGACACACAGCTGCTCGTAGAGGAGGAGTTGGTGGGCTAGGGAGACAGAGTGCAGGGTGCTGACTGGGAGGCAGCCTGGGCCCAAAGAGGAATGACAGTCTTTTTACAACCCGTGTGGCAGTGGTCATTCTGTGGGTCAGTGTGTGCATCCTGCGGTGCTCGACATCTCTAACAACACTGACCAGCATTCTGTTGCCTTGTTTCCCTGGCAGGACGTGAGTGACCGAATAGAAAAAGAGTCCCTGGATGGCCCGATAGTGAGGCAATTAGAAAGAGGCGGGAGAAGCGTGGTGAAGATGGACTGGCGGGAGAACATCACCGTCCCGCTCCAGACAGGTGACCGTGCAAAAGCCCATGAGGGCGTGTTTCAAAAGCAGCAGCCATTTCTAAGAAGTTAGTGTGGACACGGCAGCTGCAGGCTATTCAGCCTCCAAATCCCACTCCTTGGGTTTGAGACTTTCTCAGGTGTGGTATGGGGTGTGGTTATACTGATGTGTTTAATATTTGTTCTTAGACTAACAGGTTAATGATAGTGACTGGGGGTCATTTCTGATCTGGTTGCAACCCTGAGGTGACTTCATGCTAACCTCACCCTCAGGTATGAGATGGGGCCTCTGCTCCTGTGACTATAAGTAAAGTGATGTCATGTTTCAGTCCAGTTGCTTAACCCCCAGGACTCCAGGAATTGTTTTCTTTTAAAAATTTGCTACTTTCTTAGCCATTTCATCCCTTAATGTTTTTCTAGATCTGCGTAAATTCAGAACCTACAAAGGTGGCTCCGTCAGAGATCTCCTTCGAGCCATGAGGAATAAGGTGAAAGGCTTGTGGGTGCTGGGAGGGGAGGTGGCCATACGAGTCACCCACCTCTTTTGATCTGTCCCTGTCTCCTTTCCTCATGCTGGTTCTGGCTCTTAGAGGCTGGACTTGATAAGTTAGAGGCTATTTCTTCCCTCACACAGGTTTTTTTCCTCCAGGGACATTGAGGTCCAGGGCTAAACTCTGGGGAGCAGCCTCTCTAAGCTGTGTCCTTCATGATCTCTCTGCTGACTTTTGTGGTGCCCTCTGACTGACAGCCACCATACACTATAACAGGGACCCTCTGGGCACCTTCCCACACAGGGTCTGGTCTGCAGGCATTCAGGAAGGGGCCCCTCCTTGTCTTCTGGGGGGCCTAGGTGCTTTCGGCCTATGCTGTCATGAAGTAGCCTTCAGTCAGGGCCCACCCCCAGGCACAGACATCTCCATGCCCAGTGGGACAGACACTTCAATTCCACTTGACTTTATTCCACTTGCAGTGGCCAGGACCTTCTCTTGGTCCTGGCCATCATGGGAAGCCTGTGCACCTACTACTGCACCTGCCACTCCAGTGTCAAGCTCCATCTGTTGTCCCCAGGCTGGGCCTTGCTTGCCTTTTTTTAAAAAATATTTTTTAAAATTATAAATGGATACATTTTTGTTTTATTTTTATGTGGTGCTAAGGCTCTGTACCTCACACATACTAGGCAAACGCCCTGCCACTGAGCCCCAGCCCCAGCCCCCTTGCTTGCTTTGAGGGCTTTTCCTGAAGGAGGGGAAGGAGGCAGGACGACTGGGATGGACTGTGGGATGTCCAAATCTCTTTTCCTTTCCTTTATAGAGAAGCAGCCAGCACCCGTTTTGTCTTCTAGCTGCTAAATCTCTGCGTCTGTCTTCCCTTTGCAGAAGCACCACTACCGGGAGCTCCCAGTCGAGGTGCGGGAGACGCTGGGCTCCCTCCCCGACGACTTTGTGCGCTACTTCACCTCACGCTTCCCCCACCTCCTCTCACACACCTACCGGGCCATGGAGCTATGCAGCCATGAGAGACTCTTCCAGCCCTACTACTTCCACGAGCCCCTGGAGCCCCAGACCCCAGTGACTCCAGATGCCCTCTGACCACGGCAGTCCCTCCATTCTGGTGGCCCAGCTATGACTGCAGACCTGGTCTCTGCAGTCCACAGCTTGATACCTCCCAGCTTAGCAGGGAGATCAGGCTTCCCAAACCAAGTGCCTTGAGCTGCCTACTCTGCAGCCAGCAGAGAATAATGCTGACCCCAAGAAGTGGGAGAAGTGGCCCTCATGACCCATAGGAAGCTGGGAGGATGCTGGCCTGGAAAGCTTTATAGTCCAAGAATGTCTGCAGAGGAGGCCACCAAAGGACCACCGCTGACCCTTTGCTGGTTGAACTCACTTCACTTGTTTCTTTTTATGACTCCTGTTTGATGCCAGCCGAGGGCCTTTCAGGAAGGGAGCAGAGGAATTCGTGTTGCTGCAGGCTAGGACCAGCTAGGCTGGGATGCAGGAAGTGCCGCCTCTGCTAGAGTGGGCTGGAGAGCTGGCGGGTGCTGAGGATGACGTTTGGAGGTGTTGTCCTGGGGAGAAGGAACCCCAAGGCTCCCTGGCTACTGGTAACAGTGTTTCCCCAGCAAAGCCGTGGGCATGGGGTGTAAAGTTAGGGACTGCTCAGCGATGCACATGGGCAGCTGAGGTGTGCCTAGTCTCTGGGAAATGACAAGGACGCTCTGTTTTGGAGGCCTCACTGGCCAGACCACCAGTGCCGTGAACGGAGGCCTTGTGGTAGATTGTGTCCTGGGCCATTTGGGACCAGAGGGGAAGAGTTCCCTGGCCACCAAGGAAGGCAGCTAACACCAGACAAGGACAGGGACATGCCTTCAAGAACAGAGGGGAGTAGCCGAATGGGAGCCTCCTGGCTACCCCCAGAGAAGGCCCTGAGCCAGCCTGTGAGCAATAAGGCCCTTCTGTCCCTGAGGCCAGCAGATCAGGATGCATGTGTGGTGTCAGGGCCTGTGGGCTGGGAGCCAAGGCCAGGGTCATGTGGTCTTTGTGGGCCAGATTTTGTATTTCTCCTGGCAAATCTTAATCTATTTTGATCATACTGTAGAATGCTATATTAGCATAAGTAAGTTAAACTTAACTTGAGGCTTACTCATGAGGAAGAAATGCAAGATATCTTCTATTTTGTGTGGTACCAAAAATCATCACCCTCTCGAGAATGTTCCCATGTAGAACATTATTCTCCAATGCTGAAGAGTAAAGATAAATGTATTAATGTCAAAGTAATGTTCCCTAAACTGTCAGTACCTTATTTTCCCCCCAAAGTCAATCAACGTACATTTCTAACTTTAGTTTCAGTCAAAACTTCTGTCTTTTCCTTCCCAAGAGCTTAGAGGTTACGCTGCAGTCAGGGTCCGTGGGGGGAAATGTTCTGTGGGCACTTCCTGCAGCCTGGCCTGCTGAGTGTCCAGCTGCCCCAGGTCAGAGCAGCATTTTTAGCTTTACACAGTGACAGGGGTCATTATGCTGCTTCCTGTGAGAGGTTTTCTGCTTGTGGTCACTTACCCAGTTTATTCTGCCTCTCTAGAATTCAGTTCCCTTGCTTTCTCAGTGACTAAAGTGGCCTTTTTCTTAACCCTACATCTTTGCACCTCATGAAGAACCCACTTAGACCTTGCAGCCTGGGCCCTTTGGTTGGCTCCCTGGGTGTCTCCTGCCACATGGTCTGTCTGCAGAATGCAGCCAGATCTGTTTTCTCTGGCCCTGGCACCTGTACCGGGTCTCCCTTCACACTGCTCTCTGTATACTTGTACACTTTGCTGGTGAGTCCAAGAGGTGAGAGCCCAAGAAAGCACCAGGAGGTGGAGCAGGCGTCACACGTGATCTAACAGGACTCCCTGCTGCTGGCACTGCTGCTCACCTCCTTCTCCTGGCTGGGTTTTCCCTTTGGGAAGTAGCCAGGCACCTTCTTGTGACCCATTGTGGCATCATCTCCCTGTTTTAACCCAATGTGCCTAGAGACAGGTTTTTCAGATGCCTTTTCCACTCACCAGATAGATGAGCTGCTAACCACCCAAATTCCTCAAACCTTTTACCCAGCACATTTTATTTTAGCACTTACTGCATTGCACTGGGCAGGACACAGGTGCCAGAGAAAGAGATAGGCCAGACAGGCACAGCCCCGCCTTGACAGAGCCGCTTGTGAGTCAACAACAGAGACGTCAGTGTTTCAGAGAAACCCCGCAGTGGGGAAGGGTGTGCAGTTGGGGTTTGCACCTCTGCCTTAAAATTGCCCCTGTTCCAGAGTCCTTGGGCTCTGGCCAGGTCATCATCTGTCTGTTCTCTCTCCTCACCTCTAGGGACTCAGGCACTTGTTTTGAAAACACCTGGGCATCATCTGGTGAATCCAGTTTGAGTCTAGAATTCCAGTTTCCCATTTTGCTCAGCAAGGAGGGGGTTGTCTCTCTGAGACAGAATGGCTCCGCAGCACTGCGTACCTTTAGTCCAAGGTATGAGGCTTCTGTGATTCCCAGAAGGCTGTTCAGCCTTTTAGAAGTCTGCTATCTTCACCTTTAAGACAGAAATGAGTCACATCTATGAGGAATCAAAGGACCTTGTATTTCATTTATTCTGTCTTGGACTTTGTGTGAAGCCTCTCTTGCCCACGAGCCGGGTTTCTCTTGTTGCTTCTTAAGTCTTTCATCTCAGTTTTTGAAGAGCACCACATATCAATCATGAGGCACCAAAGCATTTGCACTTTGGGGAGCACTGTTAATCACTCAATATGTCACCGGGGCATCTTGTGGCTGAAGGTGAAACTTGTGTGCAGGAGTCCTGCTCTCGCTATAGTGGCCATCACAGGCTCTTCCTGGAGATGGCACCGGTCGGTTACACACCCATGTTGGGTTGGAGGTTTGCAGGGCAGGGAGTTCCACCCACCTGGAAGATAAGTGCTTGTCAGGTTTGACCTGAGCCTGTAGAGAGGTGTGTGTGGATGTGATTCAGTATCAATGGAAGTTCTTTTCTTGCCCCAGGAAGAGGAACTGGCTGTTGAGGTGAACTTCCCGCAGAGGCAGACCCTCAGGTTGCTGGGCCTCCCCTCCTGGCTGCTTTCTTTTCAGCAGCTGGGCTTTGGCCAGGTGTGGCTTTGCCCACTGTTCCATTCTCCATCTCTTCATTGGATCTTGTCTGTCTGCTCCTTGTTCTTTTCTTCAGTTGGTCCTTGGTTGGAAGATACTGGAAAAGCCAGAAGAGCCAGCACAGTAGCCCTGGAAGGAGCGTCCTTAAATTCCATTTGCCTTCCTCTTTGATCTTGAGTTTCTGAAAGCACGCTTCTCTTGCTCATCCTTCCACGGGGTCCAGGAGCTGTGGTGTCAGGTGGGTGTTCCTGGCGGAAGGCTGTGGGGCCTCTGTGCAGGGAGCCCATGTTCCCCCAAGCTGGGCTGTTATCTTGTAAGCCAAAGTATCTGCTCTCTCCTTATTCTTTGTTTCCTTTATGAAATAGTGATTTCCCATAAGTAACTGTGGTTCCGATCTTTGTTGAGACCTAAGTCCTTTCTGTATTTATTGGAAAGCCACAAAAGATGCCCCTGTGGCTGGTGAGGTGGCTCAGTGGAAGCGCACTTGCTCCGCACACAGATGGCCCTGAGTTCCATCCCCAGCACCACAAAAATAACAAAGGACACATCTGCCATGAGCCTACCCCTAGAGCAGCCTTAACCAACACAGTCGGCCAAAGTCCCCACCTCAGGCCGCTCCTGCTGTCTGTGTTGGTAGGTACAGTATTCCCTCCCAGTGTCCCTAAAGCTGTGACAGGGGAGTCCCCACTCACCTAAGCATTACTGGTCAACTACGCGGCATTCTCACATGCAAACGTTGTGTAGTGTTCTTTTTGCAATGACCTATTTATTAAACCTATTTATATTTATTTAATTTTTACTCTGAAGTATATCCAGTCACGGTTGCACTTGCTTAGAGCACGTCATCTGTTTGGACAGCACCCCTGACCATTTTAAAACTGGAAAAGGAAGAGTTATGCAATATCCTTCCATGGATGGATGCCTTACAGTAGTCTTGTCTTTAAAGGGTGAATAATTTGGTCGGGGTAAAATGTTAATTTTTAAGTGATTTTTTTTTTTAATCCTGTGCCACCATGTCTTCTCTGTGGATGGTTTAATGTTTAATTGGTATGTGTTAATTGTGTGGTACAATCCTTTTTGTGGAATCTAAAAACTTTTTTAGCTTTATATTTTATAAAATGCCAGATTGTACAACTTTTACGTGT
Organism: Geosciurus inauris; assembly: GCA_004024805.1. Taxonomy (NCBI): domain Eukaryota; kingdom Metazoa; phylum Chordata; class Mammalia; order Rodentia; family Sciuridae; genus Geosciurus; species Geosciurus inauris. The sequence goes on along the minus strand of PVHX01001478.1, from coordinate 107,182 downwards.
ATTTTTAAAGCTTGATGAGATGAGGGTCATTATCTGAGTCAACGGCCTATTTTTGTACCTCCTGTACAGTTTTGTAATCTGCTAATTGATGACGGCATCTTATGTTGAGCCAACCACAAATAAAGGTAGTTTTAGATTTGGGAGTTGGTTTGTTTTCTTAGGGACTTGAGCCCCGCTCACAAGCAGGGGGCTCCTCCTGCTGTCTTCTGAGGGGCAGGATCCACAAGGCCTGAGCAGCGGCCCAGCTGGCAGGACAGTGTCCTGTTGTCCAGCAGGACCCAGGGCCTGGAACACCCTCCTGGGGGGAATTTGTGGGAAAAGCTTACGTGAAACATTGTCTGAAGTTCCCCAAATTAGTATTTAGGCTGAATTTTTAGGAATGTGGCCAGTTGAACTGACATGTAGCTCAGTGAGAATTAGGCTCCCAAGCAGAGTCTGCAGCGTGTGTACAGCCAGTAGGATTCTGGATGAAGAAACCCAGGAGAGGAGGAGAACTATCCAGGTAACTTGGCCAGCCAAGCACTGGGACAGCCTCAGTGGGCTCATGGCACCTGCACTCCAGATGTCCACACACAGGCAAGGGATGAGCCCAGTGAGGTCCACCCAGCCCAGAATCCTCCCAGCGTGCTCCCCTCCCCCACCCCATCCTGTTTAGAGAAGTCAGGTGAGGCTCCCTGTGCTCCCCCACCAGGACGAGGCCACTCACATAGGACCAGCGAGGCAGGGCCTGCATGGACACTGGCTCCCTCCCCAACTCATGCCAGAGGGACTCTGCAAACAGCACTGAGACCTGTGGACACACCTTCTCTCTGAAGCTCTGGGTCTTAGGCACATCCCAAGAGGAAGGGGATGCAGAAAGCCTCCCCTCGGGGCTGCTAAGCAGAGCTGGGACCCAGCCTGGAAATGGCCCTGGCCCAGGAGGGTGACAGCTGGCAGCTCCCTTGGCTGCCTCAAGAACAAAGAGGTGCAGGCCCTCGGGGAGGCTGGTTTCTGGAGGAGACTCTGCGCCCCTGCCCCGTGCGGCCACAGCCAGGGTTGACTGCCCGAGACAGGCCCTGAAGTGAGGTCGGGCTGTGAAGGAGGTGTTTATTTTCTGTGCTTTTGTTAGATGTCATTAAATACACATAGCCAGACATACAAGGGTCATACGCATCCGTCTTCTGCCAGTCAGGGTACCCACTTGTCCTGTCTCTTTCTGTGTGGACCATCTGGGTGGTTTGTGCCCGTTGGTGCTGTAGCTTCGAGGTCCGCGGTCAGCCTGCTTGCCTTCCTCTGTGGGCCAGGCCCTGCCGGGCCACCTGTGCCTTCCTCTCCCGTTGGCCTTATTCTCTGTCCCTGGGCCCAGTGTTTCCCTCACGACTGAAAACACTGAACGGCTTTGGCTTTAGTGAGTGACTGGCCAGATCCTTGGCCAAGGTCCAGACCCAGGTCACGAACCCATCTCTGGGACAGCTGCTGAGGGCAGAATAATGGGGCTGGGAAGCCACACGGAAGCCACTGTGGGGGTGGAGCCAGCAGGACAGCCACAGAGTCCAGCAGACAGTGACTCTGCCTGTCCCTTCCCTTTCCTCTCGTCCCTTTGCCCTCTATGAAACCATGGACGTGTTCTGTTGGCCAGCAGGAGACACAAAGCGGGGAGGAGACCCAAGCTTCTCCCTTCTGCTTTCACCCAGGAATGCCATGTGATGGCAGGGGAGGGTGTCTAGGAAGACTGACCCCTCGGGAGTACCTCAGCTCAGCCTGTGTCTGTGCAGTCGCCCACGGTCCTGACCCAGCAGGGTTCTGGATTAGAGAGGCTGAGCCACAGCACACAGCTGGATGAGCAGCCTGCCTTCACATTAAGGAGGCGGGTGGGCGGGGCCGTGAGGGAGCCTTTCACTGACCAACAGTGGCCAGACCCTGCCTGGGTACAGCGTGGAGCACACGTTCTAACAATGCTCTGAGTTCCACGCACCATGCTGGGCATTGTATTCTCAAGTGATGGGGCTGGGGGTGGAGGGTAGGGCCGTGAGGGGCTTGGAAACCATCACAGACGTGAAGAAACGAGGAGTTTAGCCCAGAGAGACGTCAGAGCCGATGGCCTTGGCCTCTGTCACATGAACTATTTTGTGCCTTGATGCCAGCAGAGTGCAGGTCTAGAAGGGAGGACGGCCCACAGCAAAGGAGGCCTTGTGAGAGCAAGTTCAGGGGCTGTGGAGCTGCGGGGGGGGGCTCCTCCTGATGAGGCCTGGGAAACTCTTCCTTGGATATGAAAGGTGGCTCTGGTCCCTTGACTGAGGACCAGAGTGTCTGTTGACTGAGGCCAATCACTCCCATGGAAAGTTCTAGAACAGGGCTGCCTGGCCAAATGCCTGTGTCACAGGTGGCCAGGAGGGCAAAGACACGCACCAGGAAGGCTGTCCAGCCAGGCTGGTGGGCTGGGCTGGGCTGCGGCGTCCAGGATTCTGCCAGGGGCCTACAGGGTCACAGGCACAGCACCAGCAGGGGCTTCTGCAAGGTGGGAGAACGAGGACCCACCAAGGTCCGGCTGTGATTTCTGGTGGCGTTTTTTGGTAGTTGATGTTATTAATGTTCATTTGTTTGGGTTTGGTTCTGCATGGTGGTGGTGGTGTTTGGTGTTTGTTTTGTTTGTTTGTTTTTGTCTCAGAGAGACTGGCTCTTGTGGAGCCACAACCAGCAACCACAGCCTTAGAAAACTCACGGCACCCTTCAACAGAGTTTTTCCTCAAATGCTGAGAATTCTGAGGTGGCAGGCTGCTTCACTTGGCAGCCCTCCCTCCTACGCCCCAGCCCTGCAGGCAGAGAAATGGAAGGGGAGGGGAGGCTGCACAAAACCACAAGTGGACAGAAATAGAGCAAGCATCAGTGGGATGCTCAGCAGTGAGCCCAAAGGGGACACTTCAACCTCAACTCCCCGTGGACTGCCCATGGCTGGTGGAGGTGCCCCATGGGCTCAGACTTTCCCAGGACACTTCCCCTGCTGCTTGGGGGATGTGCGTGTCTGGGTAAAAGCAGAGGGTTGAAGTCAAGGGCTGGTGAGAGCCCGTGAGCACACAGACACACAGCAGAACAGCCACCAAGGTCCCCTCCCACTCCCGTTCTTACTGAGCAGAGGGTAGCATGGGAGCCCAAGCGCAGCTCCTGCCCCGCACCAGAGCTGACGGGCAGAGGGAGCAGCCAGAGTCCCCCTCCCTGGGGGTCTGTCTCCACGCCCTCATGAGGGGGCAATGCTGCGTAATGGGCTTCACAGAGGAGCTGACACCTGAGGACAGGACATGGGACTCAGGAAACGGCTATAGCAGGAGGGGAGCTTGTCACAACCATGGGCTGCAGAGACAAATTAGAAACCTCAGAAGTGAAAAGATCAAACTGTGAGAGACAGTGGGGGCGGGGGTGGACGTAGCTGGGGAGCACCCTAGGGGACCAGAAGGTCAAGCATAATGTCCAGGCAGAAGCCTGGAACTGGCTGCCTGGAACTGGCTGCCTGGAACTGGCGAAGGACAAGAGGCAAAGGCGCAGAAGGAGACACGCCCGCAGCAGTTGGAGGGGCACAGAGAGAAGAAGAAACGAGAAAGAGCATAAAGGACACTAATGGGTCATCTAAGGCAAATTGAAAACCAGACATGGAGAGCTCAAAAGGATATGAAAAAATATGAACAATTCACACCCAGAAGGAGCTTCCCAGTTTGTCTCCAAAATTTGTCATTGTCTCGTGAAGAAGCCAAGCCATCTCGAAACCTATGGGTAGTAATCCTGCCCAGGCAAAGGCCCTTTGCAGAAAGTGAAAGGTTTCGAGGTGGAGATGCTGCAGATAACCCCAGGGTCATCCCGAGGGCCCCTGGAAGAGCCATGCAGGAGGGTCAGAGCAGGAGAAGGGAATGTGACCAGAGAAACAGGGTGCTGGAGGCAGAGGGTGGAGCCATGCGGTGGGAAGATTGAGGAAGAGGTCAGGAAGCTAGAAAACTGAGTCCTCCCTAGATCCTCCAACGGGTTGTAACACTGCATCAGGACTTCTGACCCGGAACTGCAGAACAGCAAACTTGAGTTGTTTTAAACCTCTAAATCACAAGTGCTTTGTCAGCAGCCGCAGGAAACTAACACAGATGTGGAGAAGTTCTAACATCCATCTGAACCCGAGTTCCCAAAGGAAAGGCAGAAAAAGGCAGGATTTCTCAGAACTGGAAAATACTGTTCTTCTGGTTGAAGGGGCTGGCAGTATAAATGAAGATCAATGTTTCATCCAAAGTGATAAACCTCACCTCCAGGATGAGGAGGCAATTCCCCAAACCAAAGGAGGTTGGGGGTGGGAAGCAGATCTTCCACAAGGAAAAAGAAAACTGGGGTCAGATTCAATGTCAGCAAGAAGACAGTACACCAGAGGCGTCTAACTGCAGTGGGAAGAATTTTGAACCTACAATTCTAAATCTAGCTTCACTATCATTTAGAGCTGAGAACAAAATTAAGACGTTTTCAAATATAAAAGAACTCAAAAAGTTTACCACCAACAAACCCTCAAAAAAGGAATTAACCTGCTTCTTCTTTCCAAACCTGAGTCTAAAATCCTCAAATAAATGGAAAGAAGGGTGCTGTGAGGAGGAATGGAGGGAAGTCAGATGCATGCTAAAGTCTTCCACCTTCTTGGTAACAGATACAGACAGCAGGTATAGATAACAATTCTAGACAAGAAAAATGAATGAGCTTCAGTAGTTAGGTTAATTGTGGAGTGACTACTGGAAAGATGAAACTTCCAAATGCTAGGGCTGGGTGGGAAAAGCAACAACAAAATTAAACTCAACAACTGTAGTCAGTTTTGCGTTACTGTAACAAAGTACCTGAGATTAAAAATAATAATAATAATAATAAGAGGAAAGGTCTATTTTGGCTCATGGTTTCTGAGGTTTTCGTTCATGGTCACTTGGTTCTGTTGTTTGGGGCCTGTGGCAGCACAGTACATCATGGTGGGAGTATATGGTAGAAAACATCTGTTCACATCATGGAAGCAAAGAGAGGAAGAGGAACAGCTAGGGTCCTAATAGCCCTTTCAAGCTCCCCCAAATGACCTAACTTCTTTCCAGTAAGGCCCACCTCCTTAAGGTTTCACCACCTTCCAATAGCATCATAGGCTAAGGACCATGCCTTTAACACGTGGACCTTTGGTCGAAAGTTATCCAAACCATAGAGGAAAAAAGAGGCTGGGTGCAGTGGCTCACACTTGTAATCCCAGCAGCTCGGGAGACTGAGGCAGGAGGATCACAAGTTCAAAGCCAGCCTCAGCAACTTAGTGAGGCCCTAAGCAACTCAGCAAGACCCTGTCTCTAAATATAAAAAGGGCTGGGGATGGGGCTCAGTGGTTAAGTGCCCCTAAATTCAATCCCTGGTACCAAAAAAAGAAAAAAGCAAGAAAAGAAAGAAGAAAACCTGATAAGCAAACAAATAAAAGCACAAAATTAGAATACAGGAAGAGTTCAAACAACAGAAGTAAATGGCATGCATTCATCCATTAAAATGCAAACATTGGCCAGAGGTGGTGAAGCACACGTGTAATCCAGCTACTCTAGAGGACGAGCGAGGCAGGGAGATCAAAATGTTCAAGGTCAAGCTGGGCAGCTTAATGAGATCCTCTCTCAAAAATTTAAAAAAAAAAAAGGGGGGGCTAGGGATGTAACTCTGTGGCAAAGTGCTGGCCTAGCGTGAGGCCCTGTGTTCTACCCCTAGCATGGGAGAGAAAGTGCAGAAATTCCCAGGCTGGGTTTGCTTATTTGTTTCTTTGTTTCTTTTTTTTTTTTTTAATTTTCAGATGAGTATTATTTACATATGATTCAAAAATCCAAAACTATAAAAAGATAAAATGCTTCCTTTTTCCCTTCCTGGTTCTTATATGTTCAATTCTACCACCAATAGAGACTCTCCTTTAAATCCTTTGGTAATCTTATAGGAATGTCTAAAGCAAAATAAAGCATTTATACTTTTCCCTACCAATGCCAGGCTGTCCCAAACTGCCAGACATCTATCACATACTCTAATGGCTATATTTGCAGAAAGAATATAAATTCAGAACTATTTAAAAAGCATAAATACCTGCTTTTGTTTTTTAATAAAAACCTCACGTCTTGGGTTTTGCCTTTGCTTTCTGCAATAAGGTGATCATCTGCCTTTGACATCTTCCTAAGGAAACATGCAGCAGGCAGAGAGAAGGAGCATCTTGGCTTGATTGCCTCCCTTGCAACAAAGGAAAGGGCAGCTACACGACACCCACGCTTTCCAGAGCGCCAGGACCTCCCTCTATAGAGACCCTCCCAACCCTCCCTCCATCAGCTCTTTGGCTAGTAGATGTTTATGGATAAAGTTGTGCATCTACGTAGATCACCCCCCTCCCTTTAAAACTCAGGATCCCAGCTCTTTACAAACCTATTTGTAATCGTGAAGGAATGTGATCTGTCACAGCCACGCTGCCCAGGAAATGTAGGTGCCATATGCCTTTTGGACAGGGTGGCAGGGCACTTGCTCACTGTGGTCACAAGATGGCGCCCACGTGCTGCCCATTCCTTCCAGGCTCCAAGTGTCCAGCCCATCGCCTCCCCACTCGAGATGAGGCTGGGATCCAGACTAAAGGAGACTAGGGGCTTAGTTTCATAAACTCAATTTTTTCATTAGCTGGTAGTTTTCTCATTTAATGCAAATTCACAATTTTTTCACATTCAATGATTAACACAACAGAATATGTACTACGGGAATGATCTTGGAGTCTGGCATTCTAGGGATCCATACAGTAGTCCATACCTGTACTGAGGTGTCCTTGAGCAGGAACAGAGATAGATACGTGTTCAGTCACCAACTATAACAATAGCCATAGACTTCATTGAGTACCTACTGTATACCAGGCTCTAAGTCAATGTTTTATAAATTATTCTTGTAACTCCACTCTGCTGGGCTGACCCTGAAGCCCATTATTTAGCCCCTCAGCCACTGAGCCTCAGCCCACCATGAAACACTAGCCATCCTGGCCCTGTTCAGCGTTTACTCCATACCTGTTTCCACTTGTGATTGTGATTAAGAGGACGTCATTGAAGCTGAGAACACTTTCTCATTCTGTGAATAGCAGATGAACTGATGGGCAGTGTTAGCATCACCTGGGCACTTGTTAGAAATGCATGTCCTCAGGCCTTGCCCTGGAACCATTGAATCAGAAATTCAAGATGGCCCAATAGTCTGGGGTTTAGCAAACCCTCCAGCAAATGCTCAAGTTTGAGACCCTTTGCTGCAAAGCATATGTCTCATAAAACGAAGCCATTTGCTTAAGTTCAATAAACATTTACTTAGCATGATCTTGGCAAAATGGAATGTACCAGAGGGTCAGCAGAGAAGAAAAGGATATTAATAGACATGGTATGCAGTCTGCCCAGAAGCAACAAAATTAGAGGAGGCTGCTTCTGGAGGACAGTTGACAAAATGATGCTTGAGGAAGTGTGGAAGGAGGTCTTAATCCTGCTGACCATCAGAACATCAGAACCATGTGTGCAGTTTCCAGAGTGGGCACACAGGTTACAACCTGACAGTTCCAGGTGGGCCCATCCCTTGTACAGGAAAGGGAGCCCTGCCTGATGAGAGACAGCCTGGGGACTTCACAGCCGAACTTCAGTCCAGCTTCAGCATCGATGTGGAGTACCATATTGTTTGAATCCAAAAAGAGAACTGCCCTCCCATTCTGGAGAGGGACCTCCTTCATCTCCCTTCCTGTCTCTGAATGCTGAACAATTATGAGTGACTTTGCAGTCCCCTCATGAAGAGCCCTCTGCTCTCTACCAATAGCAGACCCCTGCTGACCCCATGTATGTGACCCCAAAGCATATGACCGTGCCTCAGTGCCTTTCTGCTTTTTCACCCTGTGTGCTGGTTCTCAACACAGTGCACATTTGAATTACCTGGAAAGCTTAAAAATACACGCACACACACACACACCCTTCCACATACACACACATATACACTCACAATATGCAATGATTATAATTTGCAATAGTTGAGGTTGAGACATACTAAATATAGTTTATCAGAAATTCAAACTTAATTGGGTCACCCTGGATTTTAGGACTCTGAAATAGAGTTGGTGACAGGATCTAGACCCTGGGGACAAGGAACAGCTCAATAGGAACCACTTTGCAAGCCCCCTTCTTCATTGTGTTCTCCTGCCAAATCATGCTTGGGTCCCTGCCATAGTTTGGGTCTTGAATATCATGCACAGGCTTGGTCTCCAGGCCATGGTGCTGTTGGGAGGTGATGGGACCTTTAAGAGGTGGGGCCTAGTGGGAGGTCTATAGGTTATTGGAAGTACCCTTAAAGGGGATAGTGAGACTCCTTCCCGGCCCTTCTTTCTTTCACTTCGGGCCACGGCCAAGAGATAAGTGGTTTTGTTCTGCCATACCCTCCTGCCATGATGGGCAGCCTTGCCACAGTCCCAAATTCCAGGCCAACTAGGCATGCACTGAAACCTCCAACAGTGTGAGCCAAAGTAAACCTTTTCTCTTTATAAGTTGATTATCTTGGGCATTCAATACAGGAAGGGAAAGCTAACACAGTCCTCAAGGACATATTCAGCCAACAGGGAGCTCTCACTGACTTCCCTGGAGCCCCAGCCCCATCTATTATGAGCCAGTTGTGATTAAGAATTGTAGGTCCTGGTGCCAGCAAGGAAATGTTGTTCACACAAACCATACCTAAGGAAGCGTGGGAGGGGTCTTGACCCTGGCTACACATGGGGGCTTCGCCTCAGGCACTGTATCCAGTCTCCACCATGACCCATGCGCTCCCCTGTCTACCCTGCTGGCCTGTGCCCAAACGCAGAGGGCAGCCACCTCTGGCAAGCCAGAGAAAGTCTGGTTTATGCAGGCACAGCTCGAGCCACACGGCTGCCCGCCGTGAACTGCTTACATCCTGTTTTCCTCAGCACTACGCACTTTGGCTTTTTTTTTTTTTTTTTTGGTACCAGGGATTGAACTCAGGGGCACTCGACCACTGAGCCACATCCCCAGCCCTATTTTGTGTTGTATGCAGAGACGGGGTCTCACTGAGTTGCTTAGCGCTGCGCTTCGCTGTTGCTGAGGCTGGCTTTGAACTTGTGATTCTCCTGTCTCAGCCTCCCTAAGTGCTGGGATTACAGGTGTGTGCCACCGCGCCCAGCTGCACTTTGGCTTTTGACCACCATTCTAAATGACTTCCTACAGTTGAGCCCAAAAGCATGTGGAGATATTCTCAAGCATCAGTGCCCTCTTGTCATAAAGACCCAGCACCAAATTAAGCTGCCAGTGCCCAGGCACCATGCAACTCTATTTGAACAAACTTTCACATTGCCTGATGGTGTCACTCTGAGTTTACTTGCACCAGCAAGTTCTCTGGCCATGATTTGTGGTCTCTTACCCTGGACTTGGTTACATGAGGCAGAAACCAGCTAACACTAGGGCCTGAGGTTGGGGCTCAGTGGCAGAGCACTTGCCCAGCATGTGTCAGGCACTTGGTTTGATTCTCAGCATCGCTTAAAAATACATAAAATAAAAGTCCATTGATAACTAAAAAGAGAGAGAGAGAGAGAGAAACCAGCTAAAACTGGTTCATGTGGAAGGAAGAACAAGGGCTGACTCTACAGGCCTGCGGGAATAGGCCTCAGGAATATACCCTCACTGCTGTGTGCCCCTGCTTCCCCCTGACCTCCTACACACCCAGATCCCCTGTGACCAGGAGAGCAAAGCCCCAGGCACCATCTCTGCTCCAATTCTGCAACCAGGCAGGAAAGACTTTTTTTCTTTAATCCCAAGAAAAGATCCAAAGGTAGGGTACCATGTTACCCATCTTGGCCCAATCATGAGACAAGGAAGATAGGGTCAAGTAGGAAGAGGGAAGCTCCCTGGAAAATCTGACCAAAGTATAGAAAGGAGAGATTCCCTCCAAACAAGGACAAGTCCAGGCATAACTTCTGGAGAAGTGATCACAAATGGGACATTGCTATGGTTCGGACAAATGTCTCTCAAAGGGCATATATAAATGCTTGGTCCTCAGGGTGGCACTATTAGGAGGCGCATGGACCTTTAATAGGTGAGCCTATTAAAGGTGGGATGTCCTGAAGTCTTTGGGAAAGTGCCCTTGAAAGATTGTGGGACCTTGGTCTCTTGGTTGCCTCCTCTCTCTGCTTCTTGGCTCAAGGATTTCTGTTGTTGCTCTGTTTTGTTTTTGCTTTTTCAGTGCTGGGGATGGAACCCAGGGCCTTGTGCATGCTAGGCAAGCACTGTACCATGAACTACCTCTCTAGTGTCTGCCGCAGGAGGGCCACTCCATCCAACACAGGCTCCTGCCTTTGCTGCCCACTTTGAATCTCTGCAACTGAACTAAATAAACCTTTTCTGTTTATCAATTTGATTACTTCAGGTCTTTCTTTGTAGTAACATTAAACTAATACAGGATCTACCCTAATATTTGTCTGCATCCGATGCCACCAAAACAGAGTCACACGGGTCCCACAAAGCCTTGGGGCTTGATGCCTCCTTCTCACCTGCATCATTCTGCATTTGGCTTTGTTTTGCCACAATACGACAGGAGATGGGTGTGTGCTTTCCACCCCCGCCCCCACACATACACACACAAAATTGTGGGAAAGAAACTGAACACAAAAGCACCAAGAAAAATTGCTCCAAAGCCAGCAGAATCTCAGCATTCGAGGCCTTGACTGTTCCCTTGGTCCCCATCATGATCTGATTTGCTCCTTTGCTAAGCTGGAAGCTGAAATGGTGTGCTGTACTGTGAGGCTGGTCTGAAGAAGCAAGAGTCCCTGCTAGTGGGTGTGCCTGGCTAGCCACCCAGCACCCAACTTTCATACTTTCTGCTTATTTGTCCAAAATCACTCAGAATAATTTTTTAAAAATTGCTAGGCAAGGACTGGGACTGTGGCTCAGTGGTAGAGCGTTTGCCCAGCACGTGTGAGGCGCTGGATTCGATCCTCAGCACCACATAAAAAAATAAATAGCCGGGCGCGGTGGCTCAAGCTTGTAATCCCAGCACTTAGGGAGGCTGAGACAGGAGAATCGCGAGTTGAAAGCCAGCCTCAGCAACAGCGAGGTGCTAAGCAACTCAGTGAGACCCTGTCTCTACAAAAAACACAAAATAGGGCTGGGGATGTGGCTCAGTGGTCCATACCCCTGAGTTCAATCCCCAGTACCAAAAAAATAAATAAACAAAATAAATTAAAAATAAATAAATAAATAAAATAAAGTTATTATGTCCATCTACAACTAAAATTTTTTTAAAAAAATTGCTAGGCAATGTGGCAGGTCAAAAGAGATCTGAGAAGGTGAACATTCTTAGTCACTAATAGAAGGTTTTTGTGGAGTGGCAGGACACAGCCAGGGCCACAGGTGACAGCTGCTCTGTGACATCAGCTAGAAGAACACAGGGGAGCAGAGGTGGCTGCTCCTGTAATTGCCTCACCCATGCAGAAGGCCCCAATGAGTGCAGAAACCACACGTGAGAAGGGACAATCCCCTTCCTCCCCAGAGGAAAACAAGATGGCGGCCCCCCAACAAGTCAGACATAGAGTGACCATAATCCAGCAATTTCATCTGGGTTCCGTCCAAACAAATTGAAAGCGGGATCTTGAACAGGTGCATCTGCACTCCCTAGTCACAGAGAATGATTTACAATCCACAGAATGTGGAAGTGACCCAGGTGTCCAAGGACAGATGAACACATAAACAAAATGTGGTACATGGACACATACAATGGGATCACTAGTCCTCAGTCTTAAAAAAGAAGGCTGTAAGGAGCATGTGCCATAGACATGCCTGGACATGCTGGGACTCTCAAAGTTGCTGGCTATAAGGAACAGCAGGTCATGCCTGCTTGCAATAAGGGGCACTAACCACAGGCATGCTTAGCAATGACTGGTTATAATTGATAGGGAGCACAGCTCCATGCACATGCGCAAAGAATACGCCCAGTTGCAATTACATCATCTCACTGGACATAACCAATGGACATTGACTTTCATTGGGTGCAACAAATCACCAGCTCACACTACCAACTTGGAACTGTATTTAAACTGCTTGTCCTGCCACATTGGGGGCTTTTGCTCCAAAGACATCAGTGAGACTGGCCGTCTTGCTGTCCACCTCTGGATCAACTCCACCATTCCCTTATGTCCAGCCATCGGCTGAAGAGAATCATGGGACAAAGACAATGTCTCCTCTTTGGCTAAGAGAAGTTGGGTGGCACCAGAGTTATTTTGGGGTTTGTGGTTGCCCCAGGATTGTGTGACTTGCTTATAGTGTTTAATTAGTGCGCCTTGAATGCTAGTAGGGGTACTCCAGCACACCCAACGCTTTTTGCATTAATTGTTTATGTTTGATGATGGGTGTGATCGAATATATGCTTGCATTTAAAGATAATCTGCCTCCGAGTAATTATTAATAGCGCTGCTCGTGACAGAAGGAAATTCTACCGGTGCCACCATGTGGATTAACCTTGAGGACACTATGCTGAACGAAGGAAGTGAGTCAGGAAAGGACAGCTGCAGGATGGCTGCACTCTCTGGGGCTCCAAGGTGGTTGAACCCAGAGGCAACTGGTTCAGCAGGGTCCCCAGGGATGGTTGGATGGTGGCCCAGGCTGGAGAACAAGGTGAGTGTACCGCAGGCTGTGGAACTGAATGTCCAAAGTGGTTAAAATAATTCCTTTTGTTTTGTATATTTTACCACGATGAAACAAACAAACAAAAAAAAACTGTAGTGAATCTAAAGTCAGGCGGGTTTGGGGTGGAGGCCTGGCACAGGAAGCACGTGACCCAGAGGGAGCCGAGAGCAAAATACCTAAATCAGATGCTGCAGGGTAGCAGCCGGTGACACGTGCTCCTTCCCCACTGTGCTTTCCTGGTCCACGCGGGTAAGTCACAGTCCCTTGATTTCCCTCTAACTAGGACAGCGTGGAAAGAGTGTGGGACACGGTCAAGGCCTGAGTTCCAGTCCCTTCCTCTTCTCTGGGCCTCAGTTTCCCCAGTAAGCACAGCTGGTGGGGACCCCCCCAGGTCCCTCGGGCTGGAGCTCTGCAGCAAAGCCCCTGTCCTGCCTGGACGCTGTTGGTCGTCCGCCTCCATGGCTGTTTTTCTTCTCTGCCTTCCTCCTCCCCTTCCTCTTCTGCTCGGGCATCTGTGTGACCGATTTAGAAATATAGGACTGCCTTGCAACCCTTGGGTCCCTTGGGGCCTGAGCTGATATGCAGGGAAGGGACAGTCCCCTTCCTCCCCAGCAGGCATTGTGGGTTTGTAATGTGTCTCATCCAGGGAAACCCTACCTGCCTCTGGGAGAGGCCAGCCTCTGTACTGATTTGCACTAATTTACAATCCCACCAATAGTGCGATCCCACCAATAGTGTAAAAGTGTTCCTTTCCCCCACATCCTCTCCAGAATATATTTCTATTTGTATTCTTCTTTTTTTTTTTTTTGGTGGAGGGGTTACCTGGGATTGAACTCAGGGGCACTCAACCACTGAGCCACATCCCCAGCCCCCTTTTTTGTATTTTATTTAGAGACAGGGTCTCACTGAGTTGCTTAGCACCTCACTTTTGCTGAGGCTGGCTTTGAACTTGCGATTCTCCTGCCTCAGCCTCCCGAGCCCCTGGGATTACAGGTGCGTGCCACCGAACCGGTTCTATTTGTATTTTTTTTTGATGGCTGCCACTCTAACTGGAGTGAGATAAAATGTTAGTGTGGTTTTAATTTGCATTTAGATTGTAGTTTTAATGGCTAAAGATGTTAAATATTTGTCCATGTATTTGTTGGCCATTTGTATTTATTTTGAGAAAGTGTCTGTTTAATTCATTTTCATTTTCATATTATGGATTGGGTTATTTGGGGGACTTTTTGTGTTGGCTTTTTTTTTGTGATAAGTTTTTTGAAGTGGTTTTTTTCTTTGTACTGGAGATTTAATCCAGAGGTGCTTAATCACTGAGTTACATCCCCAGCTCTGTTTTATTTTTTATTTTGAGACAGAGTCTCACTAAGTTGCTTACAGTTTCACTAAGTTGCTGAGGCTGGCCTTGAATTTACAATCCTCTCGTGTCAGCCTCCCAGGTCTCTGGAATTATAGGCATGCAACACCATTCCCAGTTTTTTTAGTTCTTTGTGTATTCTGGACTTGAATCCTTTGTCAGTTTTTTGTTCTTCCACATAAATTTTATGATATGCTTTCAATTTCCATGAACAGGCCTATTGGGATTAATTGGAATTGCAGTGAATCTGTGAATTGACATCTTTATACTATTGAATCTCCTATCTATAAACATGGATTATCTCTTCATTTATTGTCTTTAATGTCCTTCAGTGAAGTTTTCTAATCTTCTTACTACAGGTCTAGGATGTTATATTTATTCCTATTCCTTTTGTCGGCTATTATAGATGGCATGTTTTTAAAATTACATTTTTGTATGTTACAGATATAGGTAAGAGCAACAATTTTTGGAAATGGATCATATGGATAGCTAAAATCATACACCTTGCTAAAATCATTTGTCTGATGATTCTTTTGGATTTTTCTATCTAGGCAGACTTAATATGCAAATACTGATGGTTTTGCTCTTTTCTAATTCTTAGGCCTTTAACTAATTAATTAATTGATTAGTTCTTGCTGAACTATCTAGGACCTTTGGTGCCATATTAAATAGAGATCATGGTTTTGAAGGAAATTCTAAGATTTACTCATTAAAAACAATATATAATTTTTATATTTTCCTTTTAATTTTCTAAGAGCTTTTATCAAGAAAGGGTGTTGAATGTCTTCAGTGTGTTTATGCATGTGTGCTTGTGTGTGTGTTGTTTTCTGGTTTTGAATCTGTTAAGATGGTCACATGAGCCAGGTATGGTGGCACACACCTATCATCCCAGCAGCTTGGGAGACTGAGGCAGGAGGATCACAAGTTCAAAGCCAGCCTCAGCAACTTAGCAAGCAATTTAGTGAGATCATGTCTCAAAAAAAAAAAAAATTTAAATTAAAAATGGGCTGGGGATGTGGATCAGTGGTTCAGCACCACGGGGTCAATCCCTGGTACAAAAAAAAATGATCAATTTTTTTTGCCCCCTTAAATCTCTTAATGGAAGTTTTTAGTGTGGACTCCTTCAAAAGCAGAGCCTGGAACAAGGCAGGTTATTTGGGAGATGACTCCAGGAAGCAGAGTGGAAGATCAGGGAGAAGACGGCAAGACAGGAGGAGCCCACTGGAAGGAGCCAGACTGTGTCGCAAAGGCATCAGTTCTGCCAGACCTCTGACCCACTCAATATGGGATGCCACTAGGAAGGAGGCCGCAGCTTGTCTCCACGGGCTGCTGTCCCCTCATTAGGCCTCACATCCTAGGGACCTCAACTCTTCCACACATCTGGGGAACAGGCAGATAAATGACTCCTAGAGAATGGCATGACCCAGAAGTAAAAAGCAAAAAGAAGCCTGGTGTAAAAGTGTAAGCTTCAGGGAGGGGACAGGGGCAGCGTAAGGCACAGGAAACCACCCACTGTGCAGCGGAGATCAGAGGCCGTGGCGGAGATATGGCACGGAGCCCCAGGCCTATGTGTCCAACATAACAGCTCCTGCTCCTAGGCTGTCCTTCCACTGCCATGCACCCAACCTGGAAATTTCCTCTGTCTTTCCTCTGTCTTTCGTTTCCTTCCTGAGGGTCTCTGGGAACACAGCCCCTGACCATCCTCCTGCTCCTGCTTTGGTTCATCAGCCACCACAGCTGGCTGTCACTCACAATGGCTTCACTCTTTCTTTGGTGTGTAACCCTGGACAAGTCCCTTAATTGTCCCGTGCCTCAGTTTCCCCATCTGTAAGGCGAGGACAGTAACAGTGCTCTACCTTACAAAGTTAGGGGATGGATGAGTTGATATTTGTGGAGTGCTTACGACAGCGACCCACCTGTAGCAGGTACAGCCACATACTGTGTAACGACATCACCCCTGTACAACGAGGGTGAGGGTACAGTGGTAGCCACAGAGTCTCCACTGAATGGCAAGCCCCACCCTCCTGGCCAAGCCCCTAGGGCCACCCCCTCCAACTGCCCTGTGGATAGGAGGATAGGAGGATAGGAAGAGAGCTCCCTGCTCTCTCCAACCCCAAGTGGAATTGACCCCTCCTAGCTGGGATTCCGGCCCCCTACTTCTGCTTCTTCCTCACAGCATCATTCCAAAGCCCAGGACCCCTTTCCAGAGACTTCTGCAGATCCAGGCTGTGAAAGGCAACACCGATGGATGGCAGAGCAGCCCCTGCCTTTAGCCTCAGTGGTGAGGGAAGGGCAGATGGCCCGGTGCCCTCTCAGCTCAGGAATGGAGCTGGGCCTGACTCCCTAAAGCTCTGGGGCCTACATACCTAAGGGCCCCAACTGGAGTTCCCTGAGAAACCAGGGGACCTGCTCTTCTGCAGCCTGGCCCCAGGGGATCTGGGACAGAACTGGGAGAGCAAAGGTAGGATATGTGGAGAGCAAGATCCACCTGGGAAAGTCCTGATCCGTCCAGCCCCCTGCGTCCTGCTTCTGGACTCCTGAAGGGAGCAGGAGTTTCCATGGAGGTGGGCTGCAACCCCGCCGTGGGGTTGGCCCACCAGCAGGCCAGGCCCAGAAATGGAGGCTGAGGCCAGACAGATCCCTTCTCTGCTGGGCCTGGGCCTCTGGAGACTGTTGTAAGCTGTGATTCTTGAGGTTCTGGGCCTCATATGGGCCCTGAATCAGCTGAGTCTGGGACAGGTTTAGTGTGGAAGCTGAGCGGGAGGTTCAGGTTTATGCAGACATGAGCTGGGTATTCATAGGAGAACCTCAAATTCCTGCCCAGCTTTCCTTAAAGAGCCCAAGTGTCTGTCACATTTGCTGTGGTGACCAGGTGTCCTGATTGGATATTTTCTTCCCAGAGGCAACTTCAACAGTGTCCTGTAGGACTTGGAGTTCCCCAGGTCTGTGTCTTGTAGGCCTCATTTGGCCTTTGTGCACACAGGGATCCCGTGTGCACACGCATGCGCACACTCACAGCCTTCCACCTGCCCCACCCTGGCAGGGGGTGTTGGAGGAAAAGTTTCCATGCCTGCTTATCAGCTGTTTCCCAACTTCCTTTGCCTGTAGACGTTGGAGGACTAGAGGGCTGGACGCCTGGAGGCCAGGGAGTTGGCCTGTGCACGTGGCTTCCGGAGCTGGGATAATGAGAGGAAATGTAGTCATCAGCTCACAGAAGGCCAGGGATTGGGGGCTGCAGCTCCATTCACTGCTCCCTGACCTGAGCTGTCCATCTCCCTCCAGGCAGCCCTCGGCTGTTCCTGGGAACCCACGGACCCTGCTAGAGATGTCTTCTTTAAGTCACTGGGGGCTGCACACGGCCCTTCTCGCCCTGCTCTGCTGCTCAGGTGAGCAGGGTTCTGGACACGAGGCTGCCCAGGGTGGGGTATTGTCCTGCTCTTGGGATTCAGGCAGGGGAGCAGGAGGTCCTAGCCCTACACTTTTTGAGGCTTTGAACGTGAGATTCATTCCACCATAGGCACAGGATTCTGTGCCAGCCTGGCTCTGGGTCACTATGGCCCTGGGCAGTGGATGGGGTCCTGGCCTTCCAGACACCAGGTGGAACAGACCCCACAGCTTTGGGGTGTGCGGTATGGCAGGTCATGGAGACTGAATGGTGGTGGTGGGTGGGGGGCTAAGGAGGTAAAGGGATGCTGGGGGGCTTAGGGGATAGTAGGAGGCAGCAAAGGACATCTCCTTCTGGCCATGGTGGTCAAAGTGAAAATGAAACCCCTTTCAGCAGGTGGAGGGGACTAAGAAAGGAGGTGGCTGCCGTGTGCTGAGCACCCTGTGTCCTGACAGTCAGCCAGGTGCTTTCAAGCACTTTCAAGCTGGGGGACACTAGCCTATTTGACAGAGGAAGAGACTGAGGCTCAGGGCGAGGAAGCCCCCAGGCAGGTGGTGAACTCAGGACTCACACTGGGTGCAGCCTCCCTCCAAAGCCCCTCTCTCGCCATTTCCTCATATGTCACTAGCTGCAGGATGAGGGGGTGTGCAGGTGAGATGGCAGCACAGGACACAGGCTGGCCCAGCTGGTCTGGATCCAAATGTCACCATCTCAGTGAGGACTTTGCTTACCATGCCCCCCACTCCCCACCCCCCTTCCCCTGCACCCTGCCCCCCGCCCGGCTGGGTGTCCTGGTGCTGTTTCTCTCACACATGCTGCCGCTGCATGTGCTCTGCCGGGGCAGCTCTCGGTCTGCTTTGGTCACTGCTGAGTCCCCAGAGCCTAGCATGGTGCCTGGCACAGAGCTGGTGTTTGAAAAGAGTTTATGGAAGAAAGGAAAAGAAGGAGGAAGGGCTAGACCCAGGCCTCAGCTCAGAGAGCACAGCTCAGAGCTCACCTCCATTCTCAGAGAGGCCATCAAGGAGGAGGGGACTTTCATCAGGACCTTGAAGGAGATGGAAGAGGAAAGCTAATCTGCAGCTACGGGCCAGAGGGCTTTGGAGGAAGGAGCACCCAGAGGGAGAATGTAGGAGGCCTCTGGGATCTAGCCAAGAAGCCACAAGCCTGAGGACACTGGGAGGGGAGCAGAGGGACCATCCATAGCCCCTATTCTTGAACTCCTAGTCCTCCATCCCGATTACCAGTGGCAGGTGCTCTGCTGGCAGGGCAGCAGGGACATTCACCGCCCAATGCTTCTGTTCTTCCAGAGTCTGGTGAGGTATCATTCGAGGTATACACACAGCCAGAGAGGCTGGTGGTGGATAAGGGAGGGTCTGGGACAGTCAACTGCAGCACCAGCTGTGCCCAGCCTGAAATGGGTGGCCTAGAGACCAGCCTGAATAAGACTCTGCTGAAGGAGGGACCTCAGTGGAAATTCTACTTGATCTCGAATGTCTCCCAGAACATGGCTCTCCTTTGCCACTTCACCTGTGCCGGGAAGCAGCAGTTGAAGGGTGTCAACGTCAGTGTGTACCGTGAGTAGCTGTGCATGGGCCCTCCTCTCCCCAGGGGCTGCTCCTGGGCCTTCTATCACAGCCCCACCTCCCTGAGTTCCTGGGATGATAAGGATCAGGACAGGACAATGAGCTCAGATCTGCCCACACCCTTAGTAGGATCCCTTGAGCCCCCTGGTATTCCTGTGGCAGGCCACCAGATTCTGAGCCTTGCTCTAAGGAGGACAGCCAACCAAGGCTTAGGCAGATCCCACAGTCATTTCTCAACGTGGTATTCCTCTGCTCCCCCGGCTCAGATGCCAGAGCAACCCTCATCCATGACCATGACTCAGGACCATCAGGAGAGCTGAGCACGCTCTCCAGTGGCCTCCTCACCTTGAAAGGAAAAGGTTGAGTGCCACTTGGTGTCCTTATCTAACCCAGAGAGCCCATGGCAAATGTGTGACCATCACACACAAACACCTGCCCAGGAGCCATGGAAACCCTCCAGATAGACCAGGACTCTCAACATCTTGGCCCTGGGGACTATCGCTGGGGTCCTCCCCATTACCAGCACCAGAGGACCCAGATAAATAGAGCAGTGTCCTAAAACCAACAGGTGATTCTGGGTGGGGGTGAGAGTGAGTGGTATCTAGGGCACCACACAGGCCCCGTCAGTAGTCATGAACCTAGAGAGAAGCGAGGCTGGTCTAATGCCAGTCCTCACCCTTTAAGGAACCTTGCAGTTCAATTCCTCAAGTGCCCAATCCCAATAAGTTCTCACCTTCTCCGTCCAACTGTTTAATTTTTGAAATTTGTTTTAATATCTGGAGAGGAAGGAGACAGACTCAAACTTTTTTTTTTTCTTTTAATCTTTCCAGTTAGCCATACAATGTCTGGACCTTTTCTTTGTAGACACCAGCTCACCTCCATGTTGTTGATTCTCCAAATCACGTCCACAAATCTACCATGCAGCACATCCTTCAGCTTAATTCTTCTTTCCTCATCTTTTCACACTAGAGCAAACCAGACTTGACTCCAGCCCACTTCCTCCCTTACAATTCTTCGAACCCCACAATGACAAGAGATGGCCTTGACCAGGTAGGAGTCATGCCCCCATCCTAACCAGGCCTCCCTCCTTCATCCCCACAGAGTTTTCAAAGAAGGTCACACTGGAGCTGCAGCCCAAGTGGGTGACCCTGGGCAATCCTTTCACTATTGAGTGCAAGGTGCCCACTGTGGAGCCCATCGAGAGCCTCAACCTCACCGTGTTCCGTGGTGAGGAGATCCTGCACAGCAAGACCTTTAGTGGGGGAGCACCTGGGTCCCAAGAGGCCAGAGTCACATTCAACAGAACGGCAAACAGAGAGGATAACCTCCTCAACTTCTCCTGCCAGGCCAAACTGGACCTGCAGTCTCATGGTGGGGACATCTTGCACATTGCCTCAGAAATCCAAGTCCTCAAGGTCCATGGTGAGGAGACCCCAAGGGTAGAGGGGAAGGGAGACAGCATTCCCTCTTAGCCCTTTAGCCCCTCTCTCAGGCAGATTGGGATGCCTGTGTAATCCTGAGGGCTCTCCCTCTTCCCTGATTCTCTCAAGTCCCCAGCCAGAACCCTGACTATTCCAGATGTCAGAAGAGCTCAACTAGTTTCTTGGCTGTTCATGAGCTATGTGGCCTTGACCAAGGCAATGTGCTCTCTCTGCCCTTGGCTGCTCTCTGCAATAAGGCTGCTGTGCCTGACCCATAAGGTCCCTGGAGAACAGCTGTTCCATGACTCTCAATGCCCAAAGCATTCTCTGTCAACAGGGGGCCTGTTTGTCCAGAACTCACCAGGCTCTGCCTGGGGAGGCTTCGTCTGGACCATGCCACCCTTTAAGCCATGGTGCATGCTGGTTTCAGGAGCTGCTAGCAGGGGGACATCTGCCCTCACAGTCTCACAGAGGTCTGACTGATGGTCTGAGGCCGGGTCACCTTTCTCCTAGATGCCACTCTGGAGGCAGACACCTTATACCCTTCCTCTTGACAAACCCGGTGACTGCTGGGTAGACAAGTGGGTGGGGGTGATGGGTGGCACCTGAGGACTTCTAAGACCACTGCTCCCTCCTTCCCCAGAGCCCATGCAGGACAACCAGATGGTCATCATTGTCACAGTCGTGTCAGTACTGCTGTTCTTGTTTGTGACGTCCGTCCTGCTCTGCTTTGTCTTCGGCCAGCACTGGCGCCAGAGGCGGATGGGCACCTATGGGGTGCGTGCTGCCTGGAGGAGGCTGCCCCAGGTCTTCCGGGTGCAGCCTGCATGAGCTGTGTGGCCACTGCCATGGTGGCTGCTAGAACTCAGCATGGCTCCTCAGGGTCATGGTCCGGCCCTGGTCGAAGGACTATGACAGCAGCATAGGACTCTGGGGACATTTCCTTTTTGAGAGTGAATACAAATGCCTGGACTTAACCCTGTGTCCTCCATGTCTGCCTGGGATAACCGTCAACAGCCGAGAAAGGGAAGACACCAGGCATGGACTTCGGGCCCCGCAGGTCCCTCAGCCTCCTTCCTGTCCTCTCCTTCACAGGGGCCTTCCAGGACTCTTGCTGGCCCAGGCTCAGTTCCCAGACACCACCCCCATCTGGCCCCCAGTGATAAATTCCTACTGGGGGATAAGGAGAAACAACCTGGCCTGTGAGGCAGAGGACAGTGCTGTCACTTGGCCCTAGTGGACCTTGGGCCATTCCCAGGACACAACCCTGACTCTCTTTCCTACTGTGTGAGGATGGTGCCCAAGGGAACTGGCTCAGCTCTAGGGTCCTCCCCAGCCAGCCTCTTCCCTGCCACTCTGGGCCCTTCCCTCCCCCAAAGGGGTCTTCAAAGATCTGGGGAAACAGGAGCATTCCTCTTCTTTTCTGCCCCGTTATTAGGCCAAAAAGGCAACCCCACCATCTTTGTCATCCCGGAGGAGGAATGAGGGAGAAAGGTGGGCCTGGGGCTCTGGTGCCTGGGTTCACCTCTAGTCCAGGCAGGAAATGGTAGGGGCAGAGTTGGGTTTCTGTGGCTTTCAGGCCCTGGAAGGGGCAAGAAGGAGTGCTTACAGGCCAGTTAAAAACCACAGTGGGTGGAGAGGGGCTGATCCACCAGGGAGGAGAAGGCCTGGCTGAGGTTGAGCTGGTAAGAAAGGCTGTCAGCATGACTACAGAGTTGGCGGACAGCAGAGGGGCAGGTGGAAACTTCCAGGTGATTCTCTGTCTTGCACTGAAGCAGGCATGGTCCCCACAAACTTCCATCTTCACAGCATACTCTCAGCATCATAGTAGTCTAGGGAGATAGTACCCCCATCTTGCCTCCCTCCTGCTTCAGTGGACCCCAAGGAGGAAGACAGAAGGGGACAGTCCAGTGCCCACATCAGTGATAGCAGAAGCCCCCACACAGGGCACATGGCCCTCCTGGCTTCCCAATCCATTCCTGGGCTTGAGCCCCACTGCCCACCTATCCAGCCTCCTACCTGAAGCAGGAGGTACATCTGCACCCACAGTCCCTGTGGCACTGGGTGGTGGGGGTGGGGGCACAGCTCTCCTGAGATGGGGAGAGAAAAGAAGACCCTTCAGAGACCCAGGCGTGGCCTTTAGTGCTTCCCCCACATCCCCTGGCCTGCTCTACCAGCCTGGCCCCATAGCAGGAACCTGGTAGAGCCTAGACCCCAGCCCCACTTACATTCCCCTTTTCCGGGAGGCAGGAGGCCAGGGCTGAATCCTGGGTGCATCCTGAAAGAGGGGCCCATGTGGGGGAGGGGGAAGGCAAGGGACTGGCCAGAGTGGTAGGGGGCCCGGGGAGGGCACTGGGCAGGGCAGGTAGTGGTGGTGCAACACCAACACTTCCTCCTGAGTGTCCCTCTCCTCCAGTTCTTCCTGTTGGTCCTCTAGGTAGACCTGGGATTGTGCAAAGCGGGAGGGGAGATGGGGACACAGGATCAGACTCGCCTACTCCTGCTCCTCTGTTCCTCTATATTATTTTCTCCAGATATGTGCTTTCATCGTGGCCACTGAGCATTTACTATATCAAGCAAGGCACTTTGGAGACATGTATTCCTCATTTTACAGGTGAGAATACTGAGACTCCAAGAGATTGGGCAAATTTTCGAAGGTCTCCCAGCTAATCATTGGCAGAGCAGGGGCTGGAAGAATCCAGGAGACCCCAGAGCTGGGGCCTGGAGTCCACTGAGCTGCACTGGGCCTCACCCTCAGTTCTGGAAATGCCATGTGCCCCTCAGTGAGGTGGGGCACTTATCCAGAGGGTCCCCCTGCTCATTGCTGAAGGGTGGATTTACCCCTCACCTCCTTCACCAAGGCCAAAATCCTACGCAGTCTCAAAAGCTGGTTCTAAGGCTTCCTGCTCCTCCAAGGACCCTTCTCCATCCCTCACCAGGTGTGCCAGCCACGCCAACCCCAGCCCGTATCCACAGCCATCAATTTATTCATTTGCTTGTTCAACAAATACCAATTGAGTCTAGGCTAGGCAACAGTCCATGGCGCCTGTAAGGCAGCGGGACTTGCACTGCAGCGAAAGGTCCTTGAAAACTACACCTGTGTGGCCTTGGTTTGGGGGCCTACCCAGCATGGAAGCTGACACCTGGCCAGACACCTAAATGCATGCCAAAGGGACTCAGGTGTGGGCTGGTTTTCCTTGCCTCTTTGCCCAGGGTTTTTTCTTCAGGAGACACCCCAGTTGGATCACCTAGGGCCCGCAGGTGGGCGACCCGGTGTCCCCAGTTCCACGCACCTGCGGACTGGGCGAGTCTGGCCCCGGGTTCAGCGCCCCCGCCGCCAGTCGGCTCAGCAGCAGCTGGTGCATCTGCGCGTTCTGCAGCATCATCAGCTCCAGCAAGTCTAGGGGCCAGGAGTTGAGCCGGCCCAACCCGGCCTCCCGCCATCTCCCCGCCGCGACCCTGTCACTAATTCCCCGACCCCGGGGCCTTTATCCCGAAGTCCAGCCCCTAGTGGAAGCAGAGGTTGTGCAGCATGAACCCCGACACCCGGAGGAAAGGAACGTGCGGGGCAGAGGCGGGCACGGCAGGGTGACCCCGAAGTCTCACCTTCCTTCACGCGGCCCGGCTGCGGGGGCGGGGGTGGAACGGCCCACGGGAGCGGCTGCAGGATGGTCACCCAGGGCTGGGGGCGTTGGCGGGGAGACTCAGCCAGGCCAGGTGGGGAAGGGGTGGGGCATGTCGCGGGAGCCCGAACACCGTCCTCCCGTGTGTTGCCTCCCCCTTCCTGTCCAGCCTCTTCCCCTAGTTTGGGGTCTCTCTCCTCACCCCCACCACAATCTTCCCCAGAATCTAGCCCCCTCCAGGGGCGGCTCCCCAGGTCTGCTGTCCCCCCCCCCACCCCGGTAAAGGCAGGCTCTGCTCCCCGGCTCAGCCCTCACCGTGGGGACTGCACTCTGTGGTGGGGCGCTTCCCCAGCTCCCGCCAGGCCCAGAAGCCATGGCCAGCGTCCGCGGGTCAGGGTTACCTTGGCAATGCCAGGGACGCCAAGGGAAGAGGACTTCCACTCATGCGCGGCCCGCCCAAGCTGCTGTTTCCCTGGGCAACTTGCCCTCAGCCCTCCTCTTCTCCTCCCGCGTGTGGGATCCTACCGCAGTCGGTCTGGCCACCAGGAGGCCGGTCTTTCTCTTTGGAGGTGCCCTCTAATCCCCCTAGGCCAGGACTCCAAGAACTTCGTGTCCTACACCTTCCTTTATCTGGTGGCCTTGCTCATCCTCAGTACTAGATCTGGGTGGGCCCGAGTTTGTTGAATGAATGAATAAATGAATGAGTAGCTGGGCAGGCTTGGTTTCCTGGTCCCAGAGCTGGAACTCAGCTGATGAGTTCAGCAGGAATGAAGAATGTTATGGGAGCAGGCTTGGGGGTGAGGATCTGCTGAAATGAGACGCCCCAGGATCTGCTCCCTGCCACTCTGTTAATCAGTAGAGGGGCCAGGAAGGAAACGCTCACCGAATTCACAGAAGAGGCTGGGGCTAGGGCCAAATACCGGTGGCCAGATGTTTATCTCTCCTTTGTTTTCTCCCTGATTTCTGGCCAGTGTGAGTTGTTACTCCTCATAGGTGGATAAGGGGGCAGTTCAGCACCAGTATCCTCAGTCCTGTCCCATATACTGGAAAAGTTACCAAAGCATGCATTGTTCTGACAGGAAGTTAGCAAGGTCCCCATTGCTTAAGAACAGGTGAGGCGGGAGATCTATTTCTGCAGCTGTGACCATCCTAAGATAGTCCCTGAGCAGCAGTCAAGGAAAATCCGAACAGGAAGCTGGGATTAGCACCCTATGAGGTGCCCTTCCCCCACCCTCCACTTCTGTTCTGCTCCCCTTCCTGGCAGTCCTGGAGTCTAGAACCAGAAAGAGCATTTCCACCTTCCCCCTGTGTGTCTTAGTCCTGTCTCCAAGGGAGGGCGCCAGTGGGCAATACATTATCTGTCCCCATGGGTCTTATCACTTCAGAAACCATCAACAAGCTGTGGCCACAGGCCCACAGGAGGTGACCTTGCTCCATCCTGACCCTCATTCCAGGTAGAAAGACAAAGCCTACCACTGTGCCCTCCCACAAACCCTCAACAGGGAAATGGCTGTGTGTGAAGCAGCCCATCTGAAAACTGGAGATGGTATCCTGGTACCCTCCTTGGTACCAACACCCTGGGGAAGTGAAAACTGACCTTTGAAAAGAAAGCAGAACTACAAGACCGTGCAAAGTCCCTGGTAGATGACATATGCCAGAAGAGATAATGAAAAAGAGAAGATTCAAGATTCTATCACCGGGGTGGGGAGGGGGGATGGAGATCTGAGCAAGGCAGCCTTCAGATGGGATCAAGCAGCATGGGAGAGAGAAGGCACTTCAAACTGGAGACATCCAGGAAAAAGTCATGGCTGTAACCTTCATCCCTCAGAAAGGAGCCTGGAGCCTGCTGGAGGTGGCTGCGGAAAGCAGGTGGGAAGAGGGATCATTCCAGTTCCTCAGACATAAAACTGCTGGTTAACTGTACGTGGAACTTGTATTTTGCTCAACAAGGCTGAGGTGAAAAGTGTCTGGTTTGTGGTGTTCAAGTTCTTTGTCATAGGAAAACCAAAGCATTTGCTGCTTGAAAGAAGGAAAGCACACACACT
The DNA here is from genome assembly GCA_004024805.1 of Geosciurus inauris. Classification (NCBI taxonomy): domain Eukaryota; kingdom Metazoa; phylum Chordata; class Mammalia; order Rodentia; family Sciuridae; genus Geosciurus; species Geosciurus inauris. The sequence continues at coordinate 81,103 of PVHX01001478.1, read as the reverse complement.
TCTGCACTTGAGGAGACCTGACATGAGTCCCTTGGAGGTGACTCACCAGCTACTTCCTTGACTGCTATTATTTACTTTCAGATGTTGGCCACTCCACCTATTTCCTTTTCTTTCTTTTCTTTTTCCCATCAGTGAGAACTCTTGTTTGCATCTTTGGATGTGTGTGTGTGTGTGTGTCCCAAAACAATTTGTACCAAAATTTAGTGTTCCAACACAATTTCTTCTGCCTGTTGCCTTGGTAAATCTATTTCTGGGAATAAGCTAAACATGGAAAAAATTTACCCTCAAATATGTTCACCACAGTGTTATTTTTAAGATGTAAAAATTAAACATTACTCAAAGTCCAACAATAGGGAATTGTTGAATAAATAAAGGCAATATACCCAAAGGAATATTGTTCAGTCATTAAAAAGTATGAACCTGGAAAAAAACAAGCTACCTCCTCTCCTGAGATGGAAATGGAGAGGAAAAAGTCCCTAAGAATCTAAAGGGAAATTTCAATGCTTATTTTGAGTATAGGTGAGGGAACATGGAGAGAGCCCCAACCAAGCAAGGGGCCTTTCTCTCATACCCAATACCTAAAGCCACAAATTGCATAGAGTTAGAACATGAGGATTGGAGGAAAGAAACTATTTATTGCTCTGTAAAATTACATGACTGGCATATCATATGTGGGAAAGAAGGAGTCTTGGAAATATAAGAGTGAAGGAATTCCTTTTTTCTGCTTAGAAACTAACTATACTATTTCTTCAAATTATGGTTGTCCTTATGAACTATGTGTTATGGTTTAGATATGAGGTGTCCCCCCAAAGCTCATGTGTAAGACAATGCAAGAAAGCTTAGATGTGAAATGACTGGGTTGCGAGAACTTTAACCTAATAAGCACATTAATCAACTAATATAGATTAGCTGGGTGGTAGCTGTAGGCAGGGAGGTAAGGAGTGGTTACAGGAGATAGGTCACTAAGGATGTGCCTTTGCGGGAGGGTATTTTGTCCCTGGTGCCGTAGCTCTGTCTGCTTCCTGGTGGCCATGTCCTCAGCTGCTTCTTCCTCCACACCCTTCCACCATGATGTTCTGCCTCACCTTGGTCCTAGATCAATGGAATCAGCCTTTTATGGACTGAGACTTCTGAAACTGCGAGTGGCTAAACTTTGCCTCCTCGAAAATTGTTCTTGTCAGGTCTTTTGGTTACAGAGGCAAAAAATCTGACTAAAACATTATGCATATGTGATTTTTTTTTTTTTGGTACTGGGGATTGAACTCAGGGGCACTTGACCACTGAGCCACATCCCCAGCCCTATTTTGTGTTTTATGTAGAGACAGGGTCTCACTGAGTTGCTTAGCGCCTCGCCGTTGCTGAGGCTGGCTTTGAACTCACGATTCTCCTGTCTCAGCCTCCCTAAGTGCTGGGATTACAGGCTTGAGCCACCGCGCCCGGCTTGCATATGTGATTTTGTCTAATAGGCACTTGGTGGTACTTTGGGGACTTATAAGTACTTAGAACATACTGGTGGGATGCCCTGGGATGGGGACAGATATGGTTTCGATATGAGGTGTTCCACAAAAGCTCATGTGTGAGATAATGCAAGAATGTTCAGAGGTAAAATGCTTAGATTATGAGAGTTGTAACCTGATCAGTGGACTGAGTGGTAACTTCAGGCAGGTAGGTTGTCTGAACAGGTAGATCATTGTGGGCACAACTTTGGGGTTTGTATTTTATCGCTGGTGAATGGTGCTCTGGGGGCCATATCCTGATCTGCTTTCCTCCACCATGCCCTTCTGCCTTGATGTTCTTCTTCACCTCAGACCCAGAGCTATGGAATTGGTCACCTAAGGATTGAGACCTCTGAGCCTCCTTTCATTGTTCTTGTCAGGTCTTTTGGTCACAGCATTTGGTCATAAGCTGACCAAAATAGAAAGTGGTACTGAGAAATGGGGTCATTGCTACGGGTAACTTGACCATGTGGTTCAGAAGCCTTTGAAGCTGGTTTTTAGGGGGAAGAATTCTGAAGTTTAGAGATGCAAACTGGAAAAACTATAGAATGCTCTAAGCGTAATTTAGTGGGTGATTCTGGTGGAAGCTCAGAAAACCCTAATGCCAGTAGGACTGTGAACAATAAAGACTGGGTTCATGAGTGCTGCAGGGCTGTCATGTCTCCTGGTCCTCTGGTCCCTGGCATGTCTGTTCGGGATTGGGCCTCACTAGCTACCCCTAGAACCAGGACATATAAGGTGAAGACAATTCTTGAGTAGCAGACTCCCTGAATATTGCCCAAGGATTTCCTCAAGTTTGCCAAGAAGTAAATGTTTTTGCAGAGAAATAAATCAAGGTGTACAGAACTGGAGGAAGAAATTGAAGAACTCATATCACAATATGCTGATGGAGGGAGTGATGATTTTTCCTGAAACTGGCCTTTGGTATAGATACTCTGAACTTCTACACTATTTTCCTGTGTTAGGTCCCTGTTTGCTAGGGTCTCTCATTCAATTTCTGAGTTAACCATTTCAGTTTGGTAGAGCACACCCATCTGTAGTTTCCTAAGAATGAATGCAGGGGTGGTAAATTTTTATGATTCTTGTATTTAAAAATGCCTTTATTCTACTATCTTGTTTGATGGATAGCTATAAATTAATATGGAACTCTAATTTTTTTCTACATCCGTTTTCTTATTGATTTCTTAACAGTTTTTAAATTAGTATTGTTTCACATAAGATATTCAGAGGGAGGCAGTCCTAGAGCTGATTCAGTCTCCTAGTTGTGTCCTCAGAACACAGCCTGCCTTCCTGATCTTCATCCTTTCAACCTGGGAGACCAGGAGTTTTAAGTTTTAGCTTTTACAGTGTCTGTCCAAAAGGCAGGATAGGAAGAAACAGTTGCTCACAGAGGATGAAGGAGACAGTCTACAGAATATGCCATAGAACTTTTTGATATGCTCACCTAGAATTATATTTTCATTCCAGTTTTCCATTTTGTCTGAGAAATGTCATTAACATTTTTATTTTTTCACCATTGTACTGACATTCCTATTTTGGGGATTTAAATGTTTACTATCAAAGAGCTTGTTCTTGACATCAGAATATTCTTTTTTCATATATCTCATTTAAAGATTAAACATGTTCTTTCTGAGGAAATAAATTCATACTGTCTTAAAATTTAAAAAAAAGACTGGGTTTCATGAGGTTTCAGAGGAGAAGCAGGACTGTACTGGAAACTGGACTAGAGGTCATTCATGTTACATTCCGGCAAAAAAGTTGTCTACATTTTGCCCATGTCCTGAGACCTCTGTGAGGCTGAATTCAAAGTCGATGTACTAATTAAACTGGCAGAGGAAACTTCAAGCACACCATTCAGAAAGTGGCATGGATATTGTTCACAGATTTTATCCAAGTTTACTATGATAATCAGGAGCAGAAAGACTTGAAAAGCTTGCAGTTTGGCCAGAAAAGTGAGAGTGAAACTAGATATGGTTATTAAAGAGATTACAGCCACTAAAAACACTCAAAATACTTTACCCAGAATCAATAGGAAAGGTGGCTCAAGGGCATCTCAGAAATTGACAAACCCACAACCATCTCAGGCTCAAGGATGTAAAAGTAAAAATTCCTTTGAGAAGAGACCATGGGCGCACCCTTCTTATCTGGGGAGGGGAAAACCTAGGAAGTTATTTCATTGGGCTCATTTGCTCAGGTACTCAGAGGCTGCAGTAACCATGGTCCTGAGAGGCAGGCTATGGCTCAAGATGGTGATAGACCTTGGTGTTAACCACATGGTGCTGGTTCTGCAGGAATGCAGGATGCTGGAGTTAGGGGGTCATGGAGGTTTCCACCAAGATTTCAAAGGAGGGCCTACGAGGCCAGGGAAGGTGTAGCAGGGTTGGAGTCCCTATGGGCTGCCCTCAAGAGGGTGATGCATGAAGATGTGAGAAGAAAGCCAAAACTGCAGTGAAGTCCCCTGAGCTTAAGAGATGTCAAAGAGGGGCTGGGATTGTGGCTCAGCGGTAGAGCGCTTGCCTTGCATGCGTGAGGCCCTGGGTTCGATCCTCAGCACCACATACAGAGCAATAAAATAAAGACATTGTGTCCATCTACAAAAAAAAAAAAAAAAAAAAAAAAAAAAAAAAAAAAAAAAAAAAAAAAAAAAAAAAAAAAAAAAAAAAAAAAAAGAGATGTCAAAGAAAGCTGCAGGAATCGGGGCTGGGATTGTGGCGCAGTGGTAGCGTGCTCGCCTAGCACGCATGAGGCACTGGGTTCGATCCTCAGCACCACATAAAAACAAAGATATTCTGTCCACCTAAAAAACTAAAAAATAAATAAATAAATATTAAAAAAAAAAAAAAAAGCTGTAGGAATCCAGCAGAAACCAGCCTAGAAAGAGGTCATGTGAGCTGCAGCCAGCAAGCCCACAGAGGAAGAGCTAAGCAAGCCCTTTGGAGAGAACACCACAGTGCCATGTGCCCCAGATGTTAGACATGGAGCTATAGGACTTGTTTGCCTAACTGGATATCAGTCTTGCTTTGGTCCCATTTCTTCTTTCTATGTTCCTATTTCTCCCTTGTGGAATGGAAATGCTTACTCTGTGCCATTATGTATTGGGTATATGTAACTTGTCTGTGGTCTTTACAGGGGAAAAGATCTAAGAGGTTGCCTTGAGTCTCTGAAAAGATTGGAACATTTAGAGGTGAAATGATTAGGTTACAAGAGTTGTAACCTAATCAGTGGATTAATCCACTGAAATGAATTAACTGGGTGGCAACTATAGGCAGATAGGTTGTGACTTCATTTTTTTTTTTTTTGTATCTATTTTATTTATTTATTTATTTATTTATTTTTTAAATTTTTTTTTTTTAGTTGTAGATGGACACAATGTCTTTATTTTATTACTTTGTACGTGGTGCTGAGGATCGAACCCAGGGCCTCACGCGAGCGAGGCAAGCGCTCTACCGCTGAGCTACAGTCCCAGCCCTTTTGTATCTATTTTATATTTGGGATATATCTCTTGTCCCTGGTGAGTGGAGCTCTCAGTACTTCACGGTGGTCATGTCCTGAGCACTTTTGCCATGATGTTCTGCCTCACCTCAGGCCCAGAGCAACAGAGCCAGTCATCTATGAACTGAGACTTCGGAAACCATGAGCCAAAAGAAACTCTTCCTTCTCTCATAGTTCTGGTCAGGTCTTTTGGTCACAGCAACAAAAAGCTAAGTAAAACAGGTACCAGGTTTCAAGGTCCTACCCCATTGGAATTGCACAATGGGATAGAGTTCCAGCACTTTCTCCTCCCAGGATCCCTAGAATTGGGTGGGGGCACCAAACATGAGGTAGCATCCTGCTGAAGGTCCTGAGAAATCCAATGACTCGGGACTTCCCTCCTCTGGACCTGCCCTTCTCTGGTGTTTTCATTCCCTCCTTCTATAGACAGCCTTCTTCCACAGGTGGGAGACACCACAAGCACCTCAGATTTACTTCAGTTACTTCTGACAAATTTAGACTTCCAGAGTGGTTATCTTTTTTTTTTTTTTTTTTTTTTTTTGTATCTAGATAGATAGAAATTCTGGCTCACCTTGAGTCACACACCCAGCTTTTGGACCAACCACTGTGGGCAAGAGGACTGGCCAGACATCTCTATCCCTGAGTCAAGCGTGGGGTGAAATCAGCAGCACCCCAGAATCACATATTTGGAGTAGGGGAGAAGCAGATGCCTAAAGGAAGGAGAAATACTGTTACTGAGAGAGAGGGGGAGAGAGAGAGAGAGAGAGAGAGAACACACACGCGCTCAATTCCTTCCCCCAGAGAGAGAGAACACACAGGCGCTCAATTCCTTCCCCCAGGCTATGAAATAAAGTCATATTTAACACACAGTTTTGATCTCCAGTCAGCCCCATCTCTAATCCAAATGACACTTCATGCAAAATTAACTCCTTCCCTGAGACATTTTACTACCATCTGCCTGAAAGTTATCATGTTAAATATACTAATATTTAGTATTAGTGCTAATACTAAAGCCAGGCCTGGCCCCCAAGGAAGGGCTCAATGATGACCAAGACTACATCCAGAGCGCCTGAGCAGAGTGGCTGGGAGGGCGGGGCCCAACCCCAGAGCTAAGGTGACTGACTGCTCACCAGGCCACTCTGACCCCCTCTGAAAGGGCACCGTACAGGGCTCAGCTTGCTGGAGACCCGAGGCAGCAGCCGGAACTCTGGGCTGCCAGAGAAGATGGAGGCAGGGATGCGCATGGCCTTGACAACTCTGACTGCTCCGGGACAAGAGGGAGGACAGGAGGGGCCAGGACTCCAGAGTCACACCTCCTGGCAGCCCTCCACAGAAGCAGCCTGGGAGCCCCAGTGAGCCGGGGCACTTCACAACAGCTCCACTAGGGGTCACCACAGCGCCAGAGTGGGTGGGGGCACTGAGCCAACCTCCTCCCTCCTCCCACCACACCCTCTCCCCAAGCTCTGGGGGACAGATGTCTAGCCAGTGAGGTGGGGGTGGAGGAGGCAGAAAAATGCCCAAGACCACTGAGTGGTCCAGCTAAACGGCCAGCTGTGAATGTACACATGTGTGTGCTCACACTTTGTGTGGGTGTGCAGACAGGAGTACACTGGATACAAATCCAGCGAGCGTGATAGGTGGCTCTGTGCTCATATGACTTTGAGCATGTATTTGTGCACAGATCACTGCCTGGATGAGTCACATGTGTGAAAATGTAGGAACACACAAGCACAGAAACACTGGAGAAACGCCTTTTGTCCATGATATGTGGCATTTGTGTTCCTCTGGGCATGAATGTGCCCACAAACACATTCGGCTACATGTGTACAAGCATATACTTACGCACCAGCCCGACGGGAGCCTGGGAGTGGGCTTGTACGTGTGCATTGAAGGCGTGTGTGTGAAGAGGTGTGACCGTAGTGGAAAGGTTTGTGCAGATTACGGAAGGGGGCTCATGCTAGGAGTGCAGCATTTGTGTGTGCTGGGGCACACATGAGTGTGTCCCACAGTGAGTGTGAGTGTGCGAGCGTGGGAGCCAGTCTGTGCCACAGGAGCGCCCCTCGGGGTGAGTGTGAAAGGGGATTCAGTGTGAAAATGAGCCCCATTTGTCAAGGTTGGGAGAAGACCTGGACATGTGGGCTCACCGCATGCCCCCATGTGTGTGCATGTGTGTGAGTGTGCGAGTGTGTCGCGGCCTGTCACTCCCAGGTCACGGAGGCCCCAGAGCCCAGGCACTCCCCAGCTGAGCCCATAGCACACCCGCGAGGGAAGTGTGGCTGAGGCTCCCACCTGAAGATTGGCCCAGTCCTCAGGTTTCACTCATGACCCTGTGACATCAGCGGCAGCAGCTGTCCCCGCCGGCCCGGCCCCCCAGCCAAGTCCCCCAGAGTTCCAGCCCCAGCCCGAGGTGGGCACGACGCTGCGGGCTCGTCGGTCGCCGCTCTGCTTCCGTCCAACAGTGAGTACCGTGCCCCTCCACTCCAGCCCAGCTGGGTACCCCAGGGCGGGCCACTCCCAGCGACAGGCCACCCTGGCCCCAGCCCCAGCCTGGCTCCAAGGAAGTCACCACTTTGCTCTGGCACCGCTGACCTCCTGCCCACACCGGGCTCTGCTGCCTGTGCCTGTGCCTCGCTCTGCCCGGCCGCTCTGCTGCATCTCCTTCTACCTTGACCCTTTCTTTGTCCCCAAACTTGCCTCTTTCTGTCCTGTCATTAGTTCTCTCTGCCCCTGCCCAGCTGGCTGTCCTCACCCTCAGCAAGGGTCCTCGCTCTGGTGACAAAGGCCCCGTGGCTAAAGCTTGGCTCGGGATAGGCACGGAGTGACCCAAGGGACAGGGACAAGGTTTCTGTTTCTTCAGAAGAGAGTAGGAAAGCCCAGACGGTGACTTTGCTGAGTCTGTTTGCAGGGGCTCAGAAACAGGGTGCGGGGAGAGCGTCAGGAGGCCGGGTGGGGGTGGCGGGTGGCGGCGGCTCCTTTGCTTCGCTGAAACAGGAATCTGTGAGATGCCAGCAGAGGACACATCCCAGGCTGTGCCGCCAGCCCTGGTCTGGGCTCTGCCCACTGTCCCGCCCTCCTCCAGCATACTCAGCTCTGGGGCTTTTTTCCTGAAGAAGCTGAGCCCCAGGAAGAGGAGGGGACCCAAGGAGTGGCAGGAAGATGGGGCCATAGCACGAAGGGGACTTTATGGGGTTGGCCAACAGAGCCTGGGGCAACTCAGGAGGGTATGTAGGGCTCGAGCATAGGGTCAGGGGGCAGTGCCTGGCAGGCTGCAGCCCCTCCCTCTGCTGGCAGAGCAGGGCACTGGCGTGGCTGGTGGAGAGGGTGGAATGGTCTGAACAGAGTTGGGATGCAGTTTGGAGGTGGGGGGACCTGAAGAGTGGTGGGGTGCAAGCATTACTGCTTGTCAGAGGGACCACTCGCATGAAGGATCAGGAAATCTAGAGGGCCACCGGAGGCTTTTGAAGAATCATTTGTATGAGCAGGAGACCCGAGCCCCCTCCCCACTCCATTGCCAGGTCAGGTCCCAAGTCAGTCACCTCTCCCCCTGCTGGGGCCTGGAGTTAGAGCAGGGGGCCAGCCTACGCCTGAGGGTGCTTTGGGAGGTGGTGCTCCACGTGGGGACCCTACACATGAGGAGACCTCTACCCATCCGTCCTGCAGCAGGCACCTGCACAAAAATAAGTGGGCCAGCAGAGCCTGGGAGGGTTAGAGGTGGAAGGTGCTTTGGAGGCCATTTAATTCCAGTCACACTGGTGAGCCAGGTTGAGGCAGGTAGCCAGTCTGGAGAGAGTGCAAGGAGCTGAACTTCAGAGAGGTGGGGTGGAGTCAAGAGTTGCAGGCGCAGGCTGGGATTGTAGCTCAGCGGTAGAGCGCTTGCCTCGCATGCGTGAGGCCCTGGGTTCGATCCTCAGCACCACATACAAGGCAATAAAATAAAGACATTGTGTCCATCTACAATTAAAAAAAAAAAAGAGTTGCAGGCGCCATCACTCGTCTGTGACCGAGATAGTGGGTGACTGTGTCCCAGGTGTCTGACCTGGGCCAAGGAGACCTCAGTGGTGGCAGAGGCTGGAGGCAGGTATGGAGGGTAGAAGTGGAAGGCAGGAGAGGCTGGTCCTCCTAGACCCTTAAGATTCTCCTGGCAGCTTCCCCAAGTCCCCTGGTCATAGCCAGCATCCTCTCCCTGTGTGGCAGTGCTGTGAGGTCACTGCACCGGTGTTTGGAGCCACATCACCTGTGTGGGACGAGGTTGAAGACTAGACATATGCAAAGGTGTTTGGAACCTACCGTTTCAGTCAGGGTGCCCAGGCAAATGGGAGCGCACAGACCCTGGGCCCTGCCTCCAGGGCTCCTCAGCAGCCCAGTTACATCTCAGGCATCCCTCAAGGGATGTTCAAGAATCTTGAGGAAGCCGGGCACGGTGGCACACTCCTGTAATCCCAGCACTTTGGGAGGCTGAGACAGGAGAATTGTGAGTAAAGGCGAGGCGCGATACCCTGTCTTGCAAAAGCAGGGCTAGGGATGTGGCTCAGTGGTCAAGTACCCCTGAGTTCAATCCCTGGTTCCAAAAAGAAAAAAAAAATCTTAAGGAGTTTGGGGAAGGTAAATGAGGTACTTCCTAAGCAGCCCCTGATCCAGCCTGGTCCCGCTTGTGATTTCTGAGTGGAAACTGCCAGTGGTGGGGGCTCAGGACCATGGGTCACCTCCTCAACCCAACACTGGCCTGCTCAGTTGGCTTCCTTCACCAGGGTCTCTGCCCTGTTCCAGGCCAGGCCCAGGGAGCCCTAAGTTGGATGCCAAAGGCTGGGTTCTCAGATGTTAGGTGGTCTGACCAGGTCTTGCCTTTGGGGGCAACTCTGGCCACCAGAACAGGGAGGAAGTATGGGAAATGGCAGAGAGGAGTTGGAATAATGTAGGGGTGGACCCTTAGAGAAGACTCCAGAAGGAGGCAGAGCCAGAGAAGGGAGGGACTGGAACTCAGAAAGTAGCGAGGCACTCTCCAGGTGAAAAACCTGACCCTGAGGCCTCAGTGACCAGGTAGGAGATGGGAGGGGGTGGAGGATAATGGATGTTGATGGCCACCTTACAGGCTATACAAACTGTCAGTTTCTTGACCCCTCTTAAAGAAGGCACACAGGTTCAGAGGTGTCATGTAATTTACCTGGAGCACATAGCTAAAGCCACCAGGGCTCTGCCCATAGCAGCCAAGGGTGCTGCTCCTTGGGTGGAAGCTAACTCTGGGCAGGGCTGGGGGGGAAAAGAGCTCACTCCTGAGACTCAGGGGCAGTGGGTAGTCAGGGCCAGCCCGAGGACTGGGGCAGGTGCTGGGGCTCTGAGCAATTCTGGTGACTTCTGCAGGGATCCCCAGTTCAGCAATGGCGGGAACAGGCCAGGTCTCCCTGTGGCTCCATCCCGAGATGCTAATCGGGGCTGGGGGAACCTGGTTCCCTTTGCCTCTACCGCCCCTGCCCCGGCCTTTCACGTGTGCTGCCCAGTTCTGCCTCATCAGCAGGGGCTATTTTTATTCCCTGCCGTTTTCAGTCAACAGCCCGTGTTGGGGGATGGAATGGCAGGAGGAATGAGGGACTCCAAGAGCCAAAAGGCAGCAGGGTAGGAAGCAGGGGGGCCATAGCCCCCTGTCAGGGCCCTCTACCAGGAGCCCTAGCGTAGGAGGAAAGGGGGAAGCCCCAATAGTCACTGGTCCCCTCTCTGCTTCGGAACTGGTTTGTGAAACTCTGTACCCTCACCCACCCCAAAGGTGTTAGAAGGTCATGGTCTAGTTTAGACAGGGGTAGGCCATACAGCCTAGTAGTAAAAGCCAGCCAGAGCCAGGTATGGAGGCGCAGGCCTGTAATCCCAGGGGCTCAGGAAGCTGAGGCAGGAGGATCGAGAGTTCAAAGCCAGCCTCAGCAAAAGTGAGGTGGTAAGCAACTTAGTGAGAGCCTGTCTCTAAATAAAACACAAAAAAGAAATGGAGATGTGGCTCAATGGTCAAGTGCCCCTGAGTTCAATCCCTGATACCCCCCCCCCAAAAAAAAAGTCAGTCAAGGTCTCTTTCAAGAGAGCTGGCCTGATAATCCCAGTTTATTACATCATGTTGATTTGACAAGTCACCTCCTTCTCCTTGCCTCGATTTCCTCATCTGTCAAATGGGGCGATAATGAAATCATAGTGAGGATTAAATGCTTGGCATGTAGTCAGCTCTGTGCATTTGCTCGCTAATAGCATTGTGGCTATTATCAGGCTGTTGGACCTAGAAAGAAAATATCTTGTGCGGATGAGAGAAGAAGTTAGGTCTTACCAGCTCTCGATCCCCCTCAGAGCTAGGGGTGGCAGTGAGAGCTGTTTTCTCCCTGTCTGATCTCCCTGGGGTAAGTCCTTCATAAATTGGGCAGCAAACTCCCTCCCTTTCGGCCTGAGGTCCACAGAGGTTGCTGTGACCTCTGTGGAGCAAGCCAGCAGGGCAGAGACCCTGGCTTGCGTCTTAGCCAGATCTCCCACTGATGCTTGTCTTCTTGAGGTTTGCAAGTTCGTGGTCCACCTGATTTTGGAGAAGGATCTTCAAAGAGGAGGGGGAGAAACCTCCTTGGAATAGTTTCTGGGTTGACTAAGCCCTCCAGCTAGCTGTGGCGCTGGTTCAGGGTCAGGTGGAGCTGTCAGAGCAGAGATTCCCACCTGTCAGCCTTCCCTGGGGATTTCAGGTATAGTTGGAGGCCTGGTGGCCGTGACTCCAACTCCCAGTAGTGTCTCAGCAGGAAGGGCTCTCAGCTCCACGCCTCCACCCTGATGGGGTTGGTGAAGGGGAAGGGGAGCCAAGAGGGCCATGATGGTCTCCCTGCTCTGGGAAGGACAGAGGGGCTGTGTGGGGGAGCTGCAAAGATGGAAGAGACAAAGGCAGGACACTGTCAGGAGGCGTGGGCGGGAGAGGAGAGGCAGCTCTGTGTTGAAGGGCAGATGAGGGGGCTCAGACATGCACGTGGAAGGGAATGTGTGCACGCCTCTGTCTGGGAGGGGGCATCCATGGTATCCAGGCCACTGTGCTTGGGGGCTCCTTAGATCTGAGGCAACAGAGGGCAAGGAGCCCAGGCCTGGGTGGAATGAATCAGCCTCTTCATCCCTTCCAGCAGCTGGGAAATGACTCACAGAGCTGATGAGTGAGTGAGCGAGTGTGTGCCTGTGTGTGCTCGTATGTGCATGCTCACTGGTGGTCTATGGTGGAGGTGGGGGGGTTGCCTATGGCAATCAGTTGATGCCAATAAAAACCATACCTTGAGGAAGGTTCTTTATCAAACTATTGACCTCTGTGCCACTCACCCTCCTGCCTCAGCTGCCAACACAAAGCCCCAGGAGGCCTGAGGATAGTCCTGCCAAGACCTGCTGGATGCCCACCAGAGCCCACACCTTTCAGGAGCTTGGCTCAAGGACTCTGGCCTGTGCTTTGAAGAAGACAGTTGGGCAAAGGCCAGGCCAGCCCAGGGGAACACCTGTGCTAGAGGAGGGCGGCCATGCCCAGTCCAGTTCCCCAAAGGATTGGAGGGAGGCCATGTTTGTAGTAACAGGCACGCGGGTTTGGCGTGAGAGAGAGCTGTGTTCAAATCCTGACTCTGTCACTTGCTAGCAGGAATGACAAAAGTAAAACACTTTGAAGAGGGAACCGACACTGTGAGCACCAAATGAATGTGTCCACCATCACTTTTTGTCAGAAGATGTTTCTTTGTGGGCCTGTGCACATCAGAATTGTGAGTGGATGTGCTGAGATTTGTGGGCCCGAGGAACCAACTCTGCTACTCCAAGGAGACTTTTCAAGTAGATGGAAGCCTGAAATTCCACACCCTGAGATAAATTCCTTTAACTTAAGGCTCAGACCTGGGAGAGGGGAAAACCTCCCCCGGAGCCTTGCTCCTGAGGAGAAAAGCTTGTAGGACAGACAGATGAGCTGTGAGGGAGTTGACAGCAGGAGGGGGTGACAGCACACAAAATCCCAACAGAGCCCACTTGTAGGATTTTATTTCATAGGGTCCTGAGCCAACCGGAAGCACTCCATTTAGAGAGAAAGGATCAGGCTGAGGAGCAGAGAAGTTTGGAGAAAACCACTCAATGTTGCTGGAGAGCTTTAGAGATCAGCAGGAAAGGGACTGACTGTGGAGGGAGAGTCTGCGATATATCCTAAACAGTGAGTGCAAAATAAGTGTGGCCACCTCTACCATTCTTGGCCCTTAGGTAGAACAATTATCAGACTGGTCGCATCAGGTGACTGGAAAAAAAAAAGAGAGAGAGAGAGAGGCTTGTTGTGACCCACTGAGACCCAATCAGCAATCAGCATTAGCTGCCCCCACTTGCTCAGGAGTCCTCCCCCACCCAACTCCATTTGGTTTCCAGAATTCTCAGGGCCCCTGAGCATTCCAGGGGTTTCCGCTCTAGGCTCCCAACTGCAGGCTGCCCTCCAAGGTCCCTTGGAATAGATTTCTTCTGCAGAGAGTGTTAGGCCAGGAGGGGAAAGCCACCTGGGGTAACTTCCTCCAGGCCTGGCCTGCCAAGGCCACAGCCTCTCCCTCCTCTCCAGGCCCTAAGTGCTGGCAGAGAAATAACACAGCTACCCCACTTCCCATCTGCACCCCAGCCTGCTCCAGCTGAGAAAAGGCTGTGACTTGAGACTTACAGCTAGGGGAACATGGGGGTCAATTTTTCACTCTTGGAGCTGGGCCACAGTGGGAAAACAGGAATTGGGAGAGTAGTCTATCTGGATGCCCAGTGTTGTCTATGACCAGGACAGAAATGTCTGATCTGTTTCAGTCTTCCATAAAGTTCTGAGTCTGAACCCCCACTGCAGGTGGAGCTTAAAGGGGGTCTCCGTTGGCCACCTAAGAGCTCTAGGTAGTTTTTCTCTCAGAGAAACAAAAATATCAGACATTGGTGGGTGACAATAATTCTGCTAGGGACAAAGGACATGCCTGACTGGCAAGAAAGAAAGTGGTGGGGTCTTGAGTAAGGCTATCTCTTCATCCCAGAATGTGCATTAGAGTGAACAGGGAGGGCTGTAAGGAGCAGGTCCCCTCCATTCTTGGTCTTTCAGGAGAGTACCAGAATGGCTTCTACAACCTAGTCTGGCTGAGACCACTTGGGGGATTTCAGCCAGAGTGCAGCTGGGTGAGTTTCTGTATATTTGAAGAACCCTCCCTAAAAGCACAGGTTTGCCAGGAGGGAAAGTTCTAGAAATATATGGCAACAAGTTTGTGGGGTGGTCTATCCTGAGCTTTGTCTAGTCAATAATTTGGGACTCTCAGGATCATAGTGAGAGCCTTGAACTGAGGGAAAATCAAGATCCAACAGTCTTCCATAAAAGATTGGGATGAAGACACACAAAGTACAAAGGGAACTTGAGTAGAGGTCAAGGTAAAGTCCTACACCTAGATTTGTATTAACCTTGTATCCTGCAACTTTGCTATAATCATTATTGGTTCCAAGAGTCTTTTTGTCTGTTCTGATTTTGTACATAGACAACTGTGTCATGTAAAGACAGTCTCATTTCTTCCTTCCCAATCAGTAGACCTTTCTTTTTTTTTTTTTCTTGTTTTATTGCATTAGCCATGACTCTAGTCTGGTGTCAAAGCAGTGATGAGAGGAGACACCCTTGCTTGTTTTTTTGGTTTTTTGTTTTGGTACCAGGGTTTGAACTCAGAGGCACTCGACCACTGAGCCACACCCCCAGCCCTATTTTGTGTTTTATGTAGAAACAGGGTCTCACTGAGTTGCTTTGCGCCTCGCTGTTGCTGAGGCTGGCTTTGAACTTGTGATCCTCCTGCCTCAGCCTCCCAAAGTGCTAGGATTACAGGTGTGCACCACCGCACTTGGCTCCTTGCTTGGTTCTTGATCTTAATAGGGAAAATTTCTATTTCTCACTATTAAGATCAAAGTTATCTCTGGGTGCAGTGGTGCACTCCTGTAATCCCAGCGGCTAGGGAGGCTGAGACAGGAGGATCACGAGTTCAAAGCCAGCCTCAGCAATGGTGAGGTGCTAAGCAACTCAGTGAGACCCTATCTCTAAATAAACCACAGAATGGAACTGGAGGGAGAGGAGGAGACATGGGGGCAGGAAGGATGGTGGAATGTGATGGCCAACAATGTCCTAGGTACATGTATGGCTGCACATAGGGTGTAAACCTATATTGCATTCAACCAGAGAAACAAAAAGTGTGCTCCATTTGTGTACAATGAATCAAAATGCATTCTGCTGTCAGGTATACCTAATTAGAATAAATAAACTAAAAAAATGGGACTGGGGATGTGGCTTAGTGGTTGAGTGTCCCTGAGTTCAACCTCAGTACCAAAAAAAAAAAAAAATCAATATTATTGATAAGGTTTTTGGTAAAATTTCTTTATCAGCTCCATGAAGTTTTCTTCTTTTTCTAGTTTGCTGAGAGTCTTTATCATGAATGAATGTTAGATCTATTTTTTTTCCTTGTGGTATAGGGAATTGAGCCCAGGTATAGTCTACTACTGAATGACACTCCCAGCCCTTTTTATTTTTTGAGTCAGAGTCTCGCTAATTTACCCAGGCTTGACCTCAAACTTGAGATCCTCCTGCCTCAGTCTCCTGAGTTGCTGGAATTATAGGTGTGAATGTTAGACCTGAATGTTAGACCTCTTCAAATGCTTTTTCTCGTCTATTGATATGATCGTGTGATTTTTCTGTAGCCTGTTGATGTAATGGATTACATTCATTAATTTTCAGATGTTGAACCTGCTATACCTGAGATAAATCCCATTTGGCTGTAGTATATCATTATTTTAATACATCGTTGGATTTTATCTGCTAATATTTGGTTGAGGTACACTTAGAACAAAAAAAGGAAAATCAGTTGCACAGTTTGTCAGACAGGGAAGACCCACTAAGATCACAGTTGAGGAGGGTGACTGGACTGCCCAAAGGCAATGCCATCATGGGATGAATGGGCACAAAGGGTGTTCAGGCCAGGGAGAAAAGGCCTCTGTGGTCAGACTATATCTGGAATTGGGTGTTCCGATTTGGCTGTGCCACAGGGAGAGACAATGCTGGGCTGGACCTACTCCAGGAAGAGATGCCTCGCCCTCCAGCGTCCTCACCCTGGGCTCCCTGCCTGCGGACAGCTGGCCCCAGCCCGCGCCTCTCCCGACCCTTCCTGCCCCTCCCATTCCTGTCTACTCCAGCCCCCAGGAAGCCCTGACTTTACCGCCACTTCCGCCCATACTTCCGTTTCAGAGGAGGATCCGTGCGACTTTTCACTTGCTAAATGGGCTCCAGCCCTGGATCCTGAGGAGCTGGGTTTTAGTCTTGGCTCAGTCCCTCATTTATCACTCTCTAAAATTATCTTATTTGCTTCCCTATTTACTGTCTACCTCCTCCCTCTGGAATGCAATCTCAGTGAGGGCAGGGACTTTGCCACTGCCATGGTCCACCCGGTATCCAGACCAAAAGCCAGCACAAAGCAGATGCTCAGAAAACACTTGCCAAATGAATAACTCTGTGTCCTGGAGAGAGCTGCCACCCCTCTCTGGGCTCCAGCACCCCATGATGAAGCAAGGGACTCCAACATCCTCAAATGCACTGGGAAGTGTGCTGGAGCCCCCAGATCTCAGGGAGCAGGCTGCCAAGGCTGGTGGAAGGAGGGTTGCATAGCTTGTCCCCATCTGTTGGAGACACACGGAAAGGACGGACATATGCTGACCAATGATGGCCCTGGGAGGGTTCTCTGAGGCTGCAGGATAAAGCCACCCTCCCATTGGCCTGGCACCCACCCTGGCCCCACTCCTGCCCAAACAGTGTCTGGGCTCCATGTGGGGAGTTCCCTGTGTCCTGCCTCTGTCTTTGCTCTGGCTGTTCCTTCCATCTGGGATGCCCTTCCCTCTGTTGCCCTGTGTTCCTGTCACTCGTCTTTTGAGACCCAAATGAAAAGTCATATCTTTCCTCCTTCTTGGAAGTAACCACTCACTCACCTGAACTCCTGCAGCACCATCAGCTTCCCTCTTGCGGGCAGGTATTACCTTCTCATACCAAACACATGTGCCCACATCCCCTCGCCCCAGACTGCCCGCCCTCTGCAGGCAGGACACCAGGCTGGGCACCTTTGTGTCCTACTCATGGCTAGCTCAGCTCCTGGCACATGAACAAAATGATGAGTGGGTGGAAGAATGAATGAACAGATCAAACAGGAGAATCGTGGGGTCTCCGGAAGAGTCTGTATCCAAGGGGCTATATCCTTTCATTTATCCATTCAACAAACACTTAACTGAGTGCCCACCATGTGCCTGGTGCTGGGGCCAGACATGACGACCTAGACAGACACGGCTGCCATGTTTCAGTCTAGTGGGGGAGAAAGACAAACAAGTTAGGCAAACAAGTAATGACGAATTATGATAAATGATGTCAAGGAGAATATAGAGGATTGTGGTAGAAAGTAAGAGAGGAAGAAAGTCTCTTGGGATAGAGGACACCTGAACTGGGACTGTGAAAAGGGCAGGGCAAGAGCTCCTGGGAGACCAAGGGGCTGGATATAGGCCCAAAGGCAGGTACAAGCCCTGTAGCTAAGAAGCTGGCCTGGGTACTGGAGTAGAGTGATCAGGGACACATCAGGAGACAAAGGTGGGAAGTGGGAGGGAGCTAAATCTGCAGGTGCTGCTAGGCACTACAGGAAAATTCGGTATATATATATATATATATTTTTTTAACCAGGGGTTGAACTCAGGGGTACTCGACCACTGAGCCCCATCCTCAGCCCTATTTTGTGTTTTATGTAGAGACAGGGTCTCACTGAGTTGCTTAGCACCTCGCCATTGCTGAGGCTGGCCTTGAACTCATGATTCTCCTGTTTCTCCCTAAGTGCTGGGATTACAGGCGTGTGCCACCATGCCCGGCTAACTGGTTGTATTTTAAGTGCAACAGGAAGTAATTAGGGAATTTTAACAGGAGAAACAACACAGAGAGTGTGGGCAGAAGGAACAGACATTTTTTGTTACGAAGAGATCAGTGGCTACTTTATGGCTACAATTCGCAGTGAGGATGGAAAAAGCAGGGAGCAGGAAACTGGCCACTGCAAGGGATTATTGTGGGCTGAGTCAGGGGTGCAGGATAAAAGTGGAGCTTAGGTGCATTTTGGAGATTACATTCATAGAATTTTGAGCAGACTGGACATAGACAGTAAGGGAAAGGGAGAATTCAGGAGACACCCTGGGTTTTGACTCCAGCAACTGTATGGGGCAGTGCCATTTCCTGGCTTGATGGAGACTGGGTGGAACTGTGGACGAACACAAATGCTTCATTCCAGTTGGGGTGCCTCTTGGCTCGCCATCCAGAAGACAGGGGACTCTACTACTGTGGGGTTCAAAGGAGTGTATCTCGCGCCTATGTCACACAGTCATAAGAACGCTTCCACCCTGGCAAAGATCAAGGCCTAAGAAACGCTAGATATTTGGTAAAGAAAGAGAGACAAGCAAAGAAAACTGATAAGGAGCAGCCAGAGAGGTAGAAGAGAAGCCATGAGTGTGATTCCATGGAGGCTGAGCACATGGAATGTTCCAGAAAGGGGGCTGTGGCCAACTGGGTTGAATGCTTCTGAGAGAGGCTGAGGAAGGTGAAGACAGAACGCACGCGCAGGACTTGGCAGCAGGGAGGGTGTCAGTGACTTGACAAAAGACATCTCAGTTGAGCAGGGGAAACGGAAGCCAGGTTGGAATGGGTTGAGTGACCGAAAGGTAAAGAAGTTGAGACAGCTGGTGTAGACACTTTCCAAGAAGTTTTTCAGTGAACAGGGACAGAAAAAATAGGGTAAGAGATGAAGGGAGGTGTGAGGCTGGAGGGTGCTTTGTTGTAGCTGCCATTTTTTAAAAAATGGGAGACACTGCTGCTTGCTCCTAAGTGGGAAGATGTTGATGAGTGATAAAGAGAAATGGTACCTGGAGAATGAGGACCTGGGGAAGAGCAGGAGTCCGGTCCTGAGCCCAAGGGGGAGACTTGGCTTGGGGTCTCTATTATCTGTTATTATGATAGGACGGAGGGAGAAGGGGCGGGGTGGTGGAATTGGTTGTGTAGACAGGATGAGGTGCGAAGCTGTCACGTTATCCATGAGGGCTGGGGCCAGATTGTCACCTGGAGCACCATGGGAATGTGGAAGTTAGAGGAAATAAGAGAAGATGCAAAATATCTGTTTTCACAAAAAGTAGAAAAAAATGAGACTATTAGAAAATTCTGCACTTACAGGGTTGGCAAGATTTAGGGCAAAGCCAGAGTATCATAATCACAATTTCACTGTGAGCCCAGCCCAGTGGCATCTTTGGCAATATCCAGCTGCTTAGAGGTGACTCAGAAAGAGCACAGCTGAAGGTTGGCTGAACACAGCAGGTTGGCTTTTCTCAGGTGAGTGTGATGCAGGAGACAGAAGGCCTGGGTCTTGGGGTGCTGGACAAGGAGGGAAGTGAGTTGGAAGGGGTCTGCTGCAGGGGTACAGGGCAGGACCAAAGGACTGAAGGCACCAGTAAGCCTGAGGATCACAGCAGCTAGGCCCCTGAGCCACTAGCTGAGCATGGCGCACTGGATGCAGGGTTATCAGAGGAGATGTGGTTTCTGGTTACAGTTTGGGTTCAGGGTGTGTTTAAAGGAGAAAGGGGCTCAGATGAAGAGTGCCTCTAACTTATTCATTCATTGATTCATTTGGTAAACTTTTATTGAGCACTAGGCAAGCTGTGGTACCAACAAGGGGAGGGATCCCAACCAGCCAGGGTGCCCAGGAAGGGCTTCCTGGAGGAAGTGGTTCTTGTGTAGGTTGAGTCTGGAAGGAGAAATTGCAGCTCCTCAGGGAGACAGGATAGGTGCTCAAGGAGGCCAGCAGACCACAAGCAGAGGCACCACAGGAGCAGCGCCTTTGTGAAAATAGAGGCAGTACAGCCAGAGGTGGGCACAGGTGGGGAAGGGGTTGGATGCCCAGGGAGGGATCAGATCATGAAAGAGCCATGTGGAGGCATTTTAGACTTGTTGTTAAGCAGCTGGAAGCCACTGGAGGATTTAAGTGAGGGGTGTGTGTGTGTGTGTGTGTGTGTGTGTGTGTGTG
>PVHX01001478.1:0-60935 GCA_004024805.1 Geosciurus inauris | reverse complement strand
GGGACATCCACGAGGGATGCTTTCTGCAGCCACCAACC
The DNA here is from genome assembly GCA_004024805.1 of Geosciurus inauris. Taxonomy (NCBI): domain Eukaryota; kingdom Metazoa; phylum Chordata; class Mammalia; order Rodentia; family Sciuridae; genus Geosciurus; species Geosciurus inauris. The sequence goes on along the minus strand of PVHX01001478.1, from coordinate 60,897 downwards.
CAAACTGGGCTTCAGCTGATGAAGATACTTTTCCCTTCACATAATAAAACATTCACACGTGAAGTGGCTTCAGGCTTGGTGAAAGGGTAGGGGGAGAGGAAGTTAGGAGGAAGGACAAATTTTGAAGGAAGAGATGTGTGCTGTCCAAGGAGTGCCTCCCCATGGCAGGGAAGGAGGAGCCACCAAAGCAGAGACGGGAAGGGTTGCCAGTAGGGTGGGTCACGTCCACTCTAAAGAAGAAAAGCAGGTGTGGTATGGGATGATTAGGGGGGTCAGCTGAGAAGAAACACTGGGTCTGTCTCCCAGGGTCTTGTGACTTGGGTAAGGGTGGTTTCCTAAAGGACTGAGTTGGGGGCCCCCCTGAGGCTCTGGGGTTTTGTGGTCCCCCTGGGCTCCTATGAAGTATCAAGTGAACAGTATCAAGATAAGGGGGCTGTAGGGCTGGGGATGTAGCTCAGTGGCGGAGCACTTGCCTAGCATGTGCAAGGCCCTGGGTTGGGTCCCCGGTATGGGGGCAGGGAGGGAGATAAGAGGATTGCCACTTGGGGACTGCACACTGGGTGGGTCCCTTCAAGGCCATATGGCAGGCCACTGTGCTCATGTGGTAACTAGTCAACCTGAGCATGCAGGGAGTAGGTGATGGAGAGGAAGGCGTGGAAATGTGTGGCAGGGCTGTGAGGGCCTGTGTGAGGGGGCTTCAGGTTGGGTGTGCACATGAACGTGTGTGTGTGCACACGCGCGCGCACACCCACATATGATGGGGTCAGTGAGCAGCTGCAGGACAGGATGGGTGGAACGAGCAGAGTCAGGAGGCTGGCAGGGAGCAGCTGAGGAGCCGGGCACGGGGTGTGGCCAGCTTGCCCAATGGCTCCCGCCTCTCGCTGGCAGTCCTCCCCATTTGTTGACCAAACCTGAGACGCACACCTGCCGGCCAGGGCAGGGGCACTGCTACAGCACCTGGACCCACTGAGGAAGGTCTTCTCTCAGTGTAGCTCTGGGCGTCTCTGGGGGGTCTGCCTGAGCCCCTGCGTTGGGGGTGGTTCCAGGATCCATGCAGGTAATGGCTGTGTGTGACAGGGTTGCAGTCGTCTCCCAGTGTCTGCTGACGTGGTCATTCTCCTAGGCACATTTTCTGTAAGTGACCCAGCACTGCTCTTCCATAGGGAGCAGGCTCAGAGCTCTGGACAAGAGGGGCCTGGGGCCAGGAGAGGCACAGGACTGACCCAGGAGACATCTATACAGTGCCCACAGGCCTCAAAGTTTCCTGATAGATACCCCTTCCCCCCATCTAGTTCATGTGGGGGCCACCAACCAAAAATAGTCCCTGAGGGCTCTAGCCCTGCCCCATTAAAATTGTCCCTCTTCTTGTCCCCATGACCTCTCTTGTGCGTCCTCTAATATGTTAGTATCTGCAGTTCTCCTGCCATGTCCCCCCACACACCCTATCTGTTCCTATCTGCCCAGGGATTGGATCCCTGCCATAGGAGGGAGATGTCAGGACCCTCTGCAAGGCCTGGACTCTTCTTCCTTCTTCCCTGCCTCAACCTAATGCCAAGTACCACAAAGATCAAGAAGGGGACTCCATTCCCTATATCTTCCTTTTGCACCTTTTGTAGAGGTGCTTATGGGTCTACCCTGCAGACATTGCTAATCAATCACAGCCATCTTTCTGAATCAGTGTGGCTGTGACCCCTGTGTGGTCTCCACCCACATCTCCAGGTAGTCAGTATCAGCCAATGCACGTGGCCTCTAGAAGTCTACGTGCCAGTGGTGCTTTAGGAGGGTTTCACCAGGCCGCTTGTCCTGGCCCATCTACAGGTCACTGGACACTGCCAGCTGAAGTTCTCTCTCTGTCCCCATAGGCTGAAGCCCCACAGTTCCCAGAGCTCGGGCCCAGGAGGCCGTTGAGGGCACTGGCCAAAAGTCCCCAAGGCAGAAGAGGATCTGCTTGTTTGCTGTCAGTCCTGAAGGGGGCCACTCCACGACCGGGGAGAGTGCGGTGTAAGGCCCAGGGGGGATGCTCTGTGCCCAGCACCTGTGCAGCAGCAGCACCTGGGCCCTGCAGGCACATCTCCCAATCCCAGGGCCTGCACACCTACCTTCCTGGCCCAGCCCCTGGGCAGGCAGGAGGTGAGGAGGGGACAGCAGACCCAGGGGTGGCCACCCAGCACCCCGGGGCTGCACACTGCAGCCAGCTGGCCACCCACCACCCAGCTGGCCCCTGAGCCCAGGATGCAAGGATGGCCAGCTCATCTCTGCCCACCCTGGTGCCCTTGGGCCCTGATTGCCTGCGCCCCTTCACCCGGGAGTCCCTGGCAGCCATAGAACAGCGGGCAGTGGAGGAGGAGGCCCGGCTGCAGCGGAATAAGCAGATGGAGATTGAGGAGCCCGAACGGAAGCCACGCAGCGACCTGGAAGCCGGCAAGAACCTGCCCCTCATCTATGGGGACCCCCCACCGGAGATCGTCGGCATCCCCTTGGAGGACCTGGACCCCTACTACAGCGACAAGAAGGTCGGGACCTGGGAGGGCTCCCTCCAGCTGTCTGTCTATTGCTCATCTGTCTGTCTGTCCCTGGGCCTCACAGACTCTCTCCCTGCCTCAGACCTTCATCGTGCTCAACAAGGGCAAGGCTATCTTCCGCTTCTCCGCCACGCCTGCGCTCTACATGCTGAGCCCCTTCAGCATCGTCAGGCGTGGCGCCATCAAGGTGCTAATCCACTCATATCCTGCCCGAGTGGGAGAGGCGGGAGGCCAGGGGTGGGCGAAGGGTGCTCTGGGCCGGGAGAGCCATGTCCACCTCCCTCCCCTTCCCACCTGCTCCCTCGCTTTCCTTGACGGCCCCCACGCTCTTCAGCATGTTCATCATGATCACCATCCTGACCAACTGTGTGTTCATGACCATGAGTGATCCGCCTCCCTGGTCCAAGGACGTAGAGTAAGTCTCCCCTCCTGGAGCCCCATCCCTGGCACAAGTATCTGCACCTCTGAGGATGCTTGGTGATGCTGCTTTTGTCTTCCAGGGGGACACACACTGTCACTGTGACCCTCCTCAATACCTCAAGCCCATGGGGGGGGCACACCGTCACTCTCACCAATGTCCTCGGTCCCTGGGTGACATATTTCACCTGCGCCCCTCCCTCCGTGCGAGGTCCATCATTGCCCCACGCACCCCGCCTTGGGTGACGTGCCTGGCCCTGGTTGGCCCTCTGCCCTCAGGTACACCTTCACAGGAATCTACACCTTTGAGTCCCTCATCAAGATACTGGCCCGGGGCTTCTGCATCGACGACTTCACATTCCTCCGTGACCCCTGGAACTGGCTGGACTTCAGCGTCATCACAATGGCGTGAGCAGGGGCCTGAGGGTATCTTGAGGCTGGGATGGGTGAGGGGAGGGCAGCCAACCAGCTGGCATTCTCAATGACCACAGGGGCCATTAGCAGTAGTGTGGGTAGTGAGCTACACCATTCTAGGGCTGGCCCTGCCCAGGGTGTGGCTTGGACTCTCTGCCAATGTCCCTTTCACACGTCCCTTTACCCACAGAAGACAGCCTGACCTAGGCCTCACCACTGGGAGAGTGGGCCAGCCCTGCCACCTCCAGTCCCCAGCAGCAGGGACACTGCACTGTCTCCCCCTACACTTGGGCCCCAGTAGGAACCTTAGGGTGTCCGACCTGCCCCAAGCTCCTGTGGTAACCCTGACCAAAAGAATCCTTGGGAATCCTCATTCTGGGCCTGGAGAACCCTGATTTCTGTCCCACCACTCACCTAGCTCTGACACAGCCCCCACCCAACCCTCTCATACCAGGTACGTGACAGAGTTTGTGGACTTGGGCAACATCTCAGCTCTGAGGACCTTCCGGGTGTTGCGAGCCCTGAAAACCATCACCGTCATCCCAGGTACCAGGGAGGAGCAGGGACCCTTGGCCTCAGCCAATAGCTCTCCTGTCATGCCCAAGCCTAGAATCTGACACTTGAGTTCCAGGACCCTGACCCAGGGTCACATCCCGGGCTTGTGTTTGTATAGGACGCATGCCACAGTCTGGACACAGAAGGGCCACGTGGCCAGAGAGCAGAAGAGGCCCTCCGTGGGAGGCTGAGCATCTGAGAGGCAGGATAGAAAGATGGGAAAAGCAGACTCTGGGGCCAGACAGCCCGGGGTCAATCCTCCCCATGCCACTGTCTGCCATTGACCTTAGGCAAGTGCCTTCACCTGTCTGTGCCTCAGCTTCCTTCTCTGCAAACTGGATAAGAATAGTGCGTTGTTCCAAGGACCAGCTGCCTAGTGTGGGCGAGGCCCTGGGCTCCATCCCCTCGCACCACAAAAATAAATGCATATGGAGAAACTGGAGATGGTTCATTCATGGAGGAAAGATGATCTGAAAGGGATGGAGAAGAGACTGTGGGAAGAGGGAAACAGTTAAATCCTGATGCTAGAAAGTCCCTTGGTCCTCTCTAGTCTAAAGCCCTGTCATGGAGTAAAGGAAGGCAAGACCCAAGATGGGAAGTGCTTAGTGAGGGCCCTGGGCACCCCAGCCACTGAGTGGAGGCCTCAGCTACCTCGCTCTGGGCCAACATCCTCTGGCTCAGGGAGGTTCTTAAAGGAGGCTGCTGTGCATTTGGTTTCCATCCCAGGGCAAGAAAGGGAAATGAAGGGAGAGACACCAGAATCAGGCCCAAGAAGTTACAATTCTTCCATAGATGGGATTCCATCAGGGTCAGTTGTGCCTTTGTCTGAAGGGGCAGCATGCAGTGATGTTCAAAAGGCTCTTAAAGCTTCTCAGAGTGAATCCTGGGTTCTGTGGTCAAAGAAGCTAAGGAAATATGGTATTAAAAGTTTTTGTTTATCTCTGCAGGACTTCTCAGAGCCTTGAATAGAAGGATTCCTTTTCCAAACATATGGACCCCTTTCCCTCTGCCTTTTTAAGGACACAGCTTGGGAGATTAGTGTTCTGTAGAACACTTAGGGAGTGCTAACCTAGAGACATATATTCAACCCCTCTGTACGCTTATGTGTAGTTGTATAGCATCAGCCTCATGATTCTTAGAGTCCATTCTAGTAGCTGAGATTCTGTGGCAATTCCAAGGCTCCACCTTGAGGATGTGCTCAGAGAGGGGCATGTGGCTAATCAGGGAAAGTTGGAGGAAGTAGTTGGGCCTGGTTAAGCCAAGCCTTGGAGGTGGGGTAGGCAAAGGCTTGGGGCCCAGGAGAGGGTAGGGGGTCTGTTACACCCCGCCCTGCTCCTACCAATGCTCTTAACTTCTCTGTGGTCAGGGCTGAAGACGATTGTGGGGGCCCTGATCCAGTCAGTGAAAAAGCTGTCAGATGTGATGATCCTCACCGTCTTCTGCCTGAGCGTCTTTGCCCTGGTCGGGCTGCAGCTCTTCATGGGAAACCTACGGCAGAAGTGTGTGCGCTGGCCCCCGCCCTTCAACGACACCAACACCACATGGTATGGCAATGACACATGGTACGGCAACGACACGTGGTACACCAATGACACGTGGTACGCCAATGACACGTGGTACGCCAATGACACGTGGTATGCCAACAACATGTGGTATGCCAATGACAGCTGGGCCAGCAACTACACCTTTGACTGGGATGCCTACATCAACGATGAAGGTAAGAACAAGGGTGGGCAGACAAGGGGAGGCCCTGTCCCACCCCCTACAGTGACCTCTGCCTCCTCCTCTTCTGAGACAAATAGCTAGAGGGACCTGATTTTTTAAAAAATTTTAGTCCTAGACACAATACCTTTATTTTATTTACTTATTTTTATGTGGTACTGAGCATCAAACCCAGTACCTCACACATGCTAGGCAAGCGCTTTACCACTGAGCCACAACCCCAGCCCAGGACCTGATCTTAATCCATCACATACCACCCAGTGTAATCTCTGGCCCTCAGAATCCTTGCCTAGAAGATTGAGATGACAATTCTTCAGTGGGTTGGTATGACAAACTGCTTTAAAAATCCTGAGTTTCTCTCTATACAAAGTGAGAGGTCCCTAACCTGTGCACCCAGTTCTCCTTCTTCACACTCTGGGCTCCCATCCTGGCAGGGTCACCATCATGTGACCCACATCTTGTCACATACCCATCCTTGATGGGTACACGTGAGACACACACTCTCACAGAACCACTCAGCCCATACAGTGTCTTCCTGCAAACTGGAGAAGGTGCCCTTTCCTCACCCTGCACCCTGGATTCTAGCCCCCACGTCCCTCAGGGTCCTGTGCAGGTTCATGGCAGCCCCCTGCATACACACATACACACCTATCCCTGTGTCCCTGCTGAATCCTGACCATAACCACCCTAGGCACCCAGGAGACACCGCGTAGAGTTGAGCTCCGTGTGGTCTATCCACCCAGGGACCTTGGAACTTGGGGCTGTCTTCAAAGGAGGGAGAGAGGCCCTAGGGAACACCCGTTTGGTGTATGCAGTGCACACAAACCTGTGTGCGGGTGTGGAATGGATGTGTGCACCTGCATGTGCCCATGTGGGTGATGTGCCTTTTTTTGTGACCTCTGACTCCCGAAGGAAACTACTATTTCCTGGAGGGTGCCAACGATGCCCTGCTTTGTGGGAACAGCAGTGACGCTGGGTAAGTGATGCCCAGGGGTGGGGAAAAGGAGCCCCAGAAGTTTTGGGAGATGGGGGCTGATTAAGAACAAGGATGTGGGGTAAAAGGGAAAATAAGGAAAATCCTTGGGCAGGAATGGAAGACTCTCCTGCTTGAGGGACACAGTCAGGACTAAGGGATATTTTTCCCTTGGGGTCTTCAATCTGTCCCCAGCTAGAGCTTTCCTCCCTAAAGCCAGTCCCCTATCATTTCCCTAGGCACTGCCCCGAGGGTTACGAGTGCATCAAGGCTGGGCGGAACCCCAACTATGGCTACACCAGCTATGACACTTTCAGCTGGGCCTTCCTGGCTCTCTTCCGCCTCATGACACAGGACTACTGGGAGAACCTCTTCCAGCTGGTACAGCTACCTCCAGCCCCACATCCATTGTCCTTTATCCCCACTGCCTCCTCAGGGCTTCCTGGGGCCTACCCACATCCTCGGCTGGGCCATCTCCTCCATGGGACCCTGTCAGTGCTCCTAAAAGCTTTCTGAACCTTCTGGTGCCAGGCACCTGCTCAGAACCACGCAGCAGCCTATCTTCATGAGCTGGAGTCTGGGCCTAGCACAGGCTCAGGCCCAGGAAGTTCCAGGCCTCACAGTAAGCGGTAGGGCAGCTGTGCTCACACACAATCACACTTGACCCTCCACAGCCTCGGGTTTCGCCTCTGTGGATTCAACCAACCGCAAATCAAAATAATAGAAAAAAAAATTGTGTCTGTGCTGAACATATACAGACATTTTTTGTGACATTATTTCCTAAATAATACTGCATGACAACTCTTTACAAAGCACTTGATTTGCATTAGATATAATAAGTAATCTGGAAATGATTTAAGGTACAGGAGGATATGCCTAGGTTAGATGCAAATACCATGCCATTTTATATAAGGGACTTGAGCACCTGCAGATTTTGCTAGGTGGGTGGGTTTGGAAACGATCCCTATGGATAAAGAAGGACACCTGTATTTAATGTCTACAGTTTTCAGGGCAGGAGGGTTGAGTTTGAGGGATGGTGCCTTCTGACCCCTGGTGATATTAACAATAATAATGATTATAGCAGCTACTATTTACTGAGCACTTACTAAATACCAGGCTCTATGGCAAAGGTAGCATTCAACCTGGCCCCAAAGCCTATGTTCACCATTTGTCCTGACTCTCTAACCTCAGGATGCCTGGCTGGGGTCCTTAGGAGTCTCTGTGAGGACACTAGGAACATCTGAATCCCATGTATAGATTTTAAAGTTCCCCAGAATATGGCTTAGCCTGCCAAGGACGGCCATACCCTGCCTCAAAGGCCCTCAAACCCCCAGGCTGTGTAAGGCAGGCCTCTGCTTATCTGTCTGGGCAATGGGCGTGTGAGGGAGGGTGCCACAAGACCCCCTCCCTCCTTCTCTCCCCACCTTCAGACCCTTCGAGCAGCTGGCAAGACCTACATGATCTTCTTCGTGGTCATCATCTTCCTGGGCTCTTTCTACCTCATTAATCTGATCTTGGCTGTGGTGGCCATGGCGTATGCGGAGCAGAACGAGGCTACCCTGGCCGAAGATCAGGAGAAAGAGGAGGAGTTTCAGCAGATGCTGGAGAAATTAAAAAAGCACCAGGAGGAGTTAGAAAAGGTGTGGTCCCAGGGAGGGGGCCCAGACCCAGGGTTCCCCCTGCCCTCAGCCAGGGCTGCCTGGTTGCTGGCTGAGGGGGTGGGAGGGCAGGGAGAGGGGTTGCAGGCAGGAGGAGCAGAAGGTCCCAGGTGGGATGGGTGCCATGTAGGCAGTAGAAAAAGTATTTCTCTGCTTAATGCCTCAGTTTCCCCATCTGTGACAAGGAATTTGTTCTTGTGAAACCTGAAGTTTCCTCCCGCTCAAAGACATATGGCTTCACGTTTCTCTCTAGGTCCATGCCGAGGAGAGGCAGGTCCCCATGTGGCTGCAGGGAGCAGCAGTCCATTTTCTCAATCTCATGAAGTATAGGGTCAGTCAGGGCCTCTGAGAGTGGAGGATATTCTGGGTTTGGATCCTCAGTTGCTTGGTCCTTACCCTGTCACCTCACTACCACCAAAGGTGGCCCCTTTCCCACCTGCTAGGTGTAAGACAGGCCAAGAAGAGGGGCTGTCATCCTAAAGGACTTGACAAGAGGCTCTGAGAGTCAATGATCCATCCCCTGTCTCAGAGCTGGGCTTCACACTCATCACCCTTGCTGATCTACAGGCCAAGGCCACCCAGGCTCTGGAAAGTGGGGAGGCAGATGGGGACCCAGCTCACAGTCAGGCCTGCAATGGCAGCCTGGACACATCGCCAGGAGAGAAGGGGCCCCCGAGGCCGAGCTGCAGCGCAGACAGTGGTATCTCTGATGCTATGGAGGGTGAGTGCCCTGTACCCCAAGCCCCCCTACCCTGTCTGCTCTACCCACAGGCCATTCAGCCTCCTGAGGAGCAGGGTGCAGCCTGACTAGACCCAGCTTTAGGAGGACAGTAATTTAATATTGGCATTGAAGAAATGAGCTGTGATAAATATAGTTCTGTCTTAACCTGGCCACGTTGTGGCTGCAAGGCCAAGTTGCTGCAGGAACCAGGGGCTTCCGGGAGGGCCTTGGGGGCTGCCAAGGCAATGGGGAAGGACAGGCTAATAATACTAACCAGGAAGGCCCTGTGTTCCAGAAACTGAAGAGTGTGCTCTTCCAGTGTTCCCTGGATAAAAGCTAAAGGTCAACATCAAATTCCCCAAGTAAAATCAGAGATTCCTCCAATCTCTGTACCACACCCAGGACCTGGGAGGAGAATAAGGATACTGTAATGAGAGAAGGGTGGAAAGAGGATGGATGGATGGACGGATGGATGGATGGAAAGATTCCTGAATGGAAAGAGACAGTTGGAAGTGTAGATGGATGAGAGGGGAGAAAGGAAGGAGGGAAGGAGGGAGGGAAGAGCAATGGGAAAGCAGGAAGAAAGGAGGAAATAAAGGAGAGAGGATTGACACAAGAAAGGAAGTCTGACCTAGAGAGGACAGGTGGTCCCTCTCCAGGCCAGCTTGCCTTGTGCTATAAGTGGGGAGTCAGGAAGGTGTGTGTGTGTGTGTGTATGTGCTGGGGAGGGGGGATTACAGGACTTTGCAAACCCTTAGAAAGTACCATCTCACCTTGCATGACCTTGCATGATGCATCCAGGCACACATGACTGTGTGCCAGAGAATGGACCAGGGAGTGCAGGATGGACAGAGCTGGCCCCTGCCCTTGCTGGGACCTTCACCAGGAGTTTCGAGCCTCAGATGCTAGGGCACTACAGTGGCCTAGAGGTGGACATGGAGGTGAGGGAGGTCACCAACAGAGTAGAATCCACTGCTGCCTCTGAGAGATTCAGGTTTCTCATTCCTGAGCAGGGTTGGGGTTGCACCCAGGGTCTCCATGAGGCTGCCACCCACTCCAGTCCCTTTCCTTCCTCTACAAAATAGGTGGCACTAATAATATGAGTCAGTAAGGTCATTAGGCCAAGGCAGCTCTCATTGGCCACAGAGACCAGGTGGAGGAGCGCCTTCATCCCATGGTCCTTACAGAGCCTCACAGCTTTGGAGCTGCAAGAACAGGGGCTGTTTTCAGAAAGCCACTCTGGAGGAAAAGGAAGGATCTGGCTGAGGACAGTCCAAAAGGGCCGACTTTACCAGCAGTGGTGAGGGAGAGCCCTAAGGGAGTCTCAGTTTGTTCCCCAGACTTTGGGGGGCATGGGTTCCCTCTTCTCTCTGCATCTCTCCTGCCAAGATAGCAGCCTTGGGCACATACCCAAGGGCTGGAGTCCAGCTCGAGCTCACTGAGGGGCAGGGCTTGGCGGGATGTGTGTGGGGGGTGTTTGCGGCTGGTAAGAGTCAGAGGGTTGGGCCCTGGAGGGAGTTCTAACTATCAGAGGGGTGTGGTCATGTGGGTGGGGCTTAGGGGGCAGGTCTTGGGAGTGAGGTGTTGTGAGGCGGGGCTTGAAGAAGCCCTGTTGAGAATGGGGTCTTCTGAGCAGAGGAGGAGTGCCCAGGAATGAGAAACCTGAATCTCTCCGAGGGGGACTTTTTTTTTGTGGTACTGGAGATTGAACTCAGGGGCACTCGACCACTGAGCCTCATCCCCAGCCCTATTTTGTGTTTAATGTAGAGATAGGGTCTCACTGAGTTGCTTAGCGCCTCGCCATTGCTGAGGCTGGCTTTGAACTCGTGATTCTCCTGTCTCAGCCTCCCTAAGTGCTGGGATTACAGGCATGCGCCACCACGCTTGGCGAGGAGGGGAACTTTAAACTTGGCTTAGTCCTTGCTAAACCGCTGGAGTGTTGAGATATGGGGTGTTAAGGGATGAGGCTTGGAAGTGGGGCCCAAAGAGCTAGTGGAGGAAGGAAGGGGTGTGCGAGTGGGAGAATCCTCATGAGGCACCTGTTAAAACCCACTCGCAGAGCTGGAGGAGGCCCACCAGAAGTGCCCACCGTGGTGGTACAAGTGCGCACACAAAGTGCTCATATGGAACTGCTGCACCCCGTGGGTGAAGTTCAAGCACATTATCTACCTGATCGTCATGGACCCCTTCGTGGACCTGGGCATCACCATCTGCATCGTGCTCAACACCCTCTTCATGGCCATGGAGCACTACCCCATGACCGAGCACTTTGACAACGTGCTTTCTGTGGGGAACCTGGTAGGGAGGGGCCAAAGGGAGAAGGTGGTCATTAGGGGGCAGGACCCAGTGGGGCTATCTGGAAATATGGGGCACTCTTAGGGGGGCATCTGGGGACAAGTGGGGTTTTCCTAGTGTATGGGGATGAGACGAGTATGAGGGAAGTACATGGGTGATGTGTGGGGTGTGGAATATGGATTTCAGGCCATTCAGGGGCAGGGAGGTTCTGGGCTCATTGAAATCAGAATTCCTGGGGTCAGAGATCCAGGCCATGCTCTGGAAGTAGGGGTGGGAGTGGGGTTGGAGATGGAGGCATGGACGAGTAACCAGTTTCTCCACCTCCTTAGATTAGCCTGAAAGTGACCTAGGGACCTGGGAATGGTGGCATGTGGCCACACACAAATCCAGGCCCAAAAGGCCTCAGCTCACCCGAACACCCCAGGGAATAGTTCCCACCCACTCCCCCATGTCTCCAGCCTGGCCCTGCCTGGCCCTGCCGCTCCCCTCTCCAGCTCTTTGCTGCTCCGCTATTGTTGACATGCCCTGATCCACCCGCTTATCCCTGCCCATTAGGAGCATTATCACCTCGTTGCCAGCCCCAGTGGAGCCTGACAAAGGAAAAGCCACCGCCTCCTCCAGCCCCACCCACCCTTCCCAATCCCCTGCATAATTTTTCCAGGGTGCATTTGTCAAGGTGTTCTTCCCACCCCAAAAGGGAGGCCAACTCAGGGAGAGTGAGCTATGGGGCCTGGGCAGGACCAAGACTGGGTGGGTGGTACAAGAATCAGCCCTGCACTTCCCAGGCCCTCTAGGCCAGGCACATCTCTCCCATGGAGTTGCATGAGGCACCATGGCCAGGCTGGGCCAGAGGAGCAAGGGCGTGCCCTAGATTCACGGCACAGCTGCTGGGGTGTGCGTGGCGGGCAGGGCCCGCCCGCCTGCCCAACCCCTGCCGACACCATACTACTGTCTGGACACCTGCTATGGCCAGTGGCAGCCCCTGGGAGAGGCTCAGCATGTACCCATGCAGGCTGTGGGCCCAGGGCAGCTGGTGCCCGGCAGCAGGGTGACCAGGCCCAGGGAGCTTTCAGGGATCTGCAGTCCTCAGGCTCCTGTTCCAAGGTCGGAGAAGCAGCTCTGAACTGCCCCCACCCCCATTGATTTTTGCCCCTAGCCTCTGAGTCCACCAAGATTTTCTAAGTCCTGGGACTGCACCCAGTAGATAGGATTAGGGCATAAAGGAAAGAACCTGAACTCAGCACCCTCAGACTGGTTGGTGTGACTGAGAGCTGGTTGCTGACCTGGCTGAATCTTATTTGCTCATTTGTGGGATGAGTGTGATGTTCCCTGCCAACTTCGTGGAGATAGGGATACCAGCCATGCATGGTGGCCCCTGCCTGTAATCCTAGTCACTCTGAAGGCTGAGGCAGGGAGATCACAAGTTCAAGGCCAGCCGGGGCAACTTAGCAAGACCCTGTCTCAAAATATTTTTATTTAAAAGGGATGTGGTTATAGTTCGGTGGTAAAGTGTGCCTCTCGGTTTGATCCCTACTTTAAAAAAAAAAAAACTCACACACCACACTGGGCTGTGAGCACCCCTCCCTTCCTTCTCAAGGCTCTGGACCTCTTCCCCTCAGTCCCCACTTCCAGGAAGTGGGAGTGGGCTGGGAGATTCCAAAGGCCCTGTGCTCCCTGAGGCTTTGTGACAGGGACTCTACCCCTCCCCGTAGGTCTTCACAGGCATCTTCACCGCTGAGATGGTACTGAAGCTTATTGCCATGGACCCCTATGAGTATTTCCAGCAGGGCTGGAACATCTTCGACAGTTTCATCGTCACCCTCAGCCTGGTGGAGCTGGGCCTGGCCAACGTGCAGGGCCTGTCTGTGCTACGCTCCTTCCGTCTGGTACGAGACACCCATAGGGCCAGGGGCTGAGAAGTGGGTGGGAGGAGAAACCTCAGGAAGCCAGAAGATTGGAAATGAGGTGCCCTGCCCTGCCCAGGAATGTTTCTTACCTGTAAAAAGGGAGCCAGGAATCCTTATCACACAGTACTGGGGGTACCAAACTGACAACCCCAGGAGCTGACATTGGATGACTTTGGGACAATCCCATAAAAGGAACTTATATTATTTTTTGACTTTATTATGAGACCTTTCACACCTACAAAATATAGACAAAGGAAAATGAGCCTCCAAGTACCTACTACATTCTACAATTCTTGTTTCACCCCCTTCCCCAGTTTTTATTGGCAGGGGAAGTATGTTAAATGAATCTTGACATAAAATGTCACTAGTAAATGCTTTGTCTGTACCCTCCATAGGTAAGGACTTTTTTCTCTTTTTAACATACTAACAACAGGAGGCGGTAGGACATGACTAACTCCATTTAATCAGAGGCAAAGAGGCCTCTGATCCCTCAAGGGTGGGGCTTCAGGCTACTTGAAATTCTTCTTTCTGCTGAGGCTGGGGCTCAGAGGTTGGGCCATTTGTCACTGGGCCTCATTTGCCCTTGTCCTCCCCTTGCCCTATAGCTGCGGGTTTTCAAGCTGGCCAAGTCGTGGCCGACGCTCAACATGCTCATCAAGATCATCGGCAATTCCGTGGGGGCGCTGGGCAACCTGACTCTGGTGCTGGCCATCATCGTGTTCATCTTCGCCGTGGTGGGCATGCAGCTGTTCGGCAAGAGTTACAAGGAGTGCGTGTGTAAGATCGCTGCCGACTGCAGCCTGCCCCGCTGGCACATGCACGATTTCTTCCACTCCTTCCTCATCGTCTTCCGCATCCTGTGTGGGGAGTGGATCGAGACCATGTGGGATTGCATGGAGGTGGCTGGCCAGGCCATGTGCCTCACCGTCTTCCTCATGGTCATGGTCATTGGCAACCTGGTGGTGAGTGAGACTGGCTGGGGAGCTTCCCCACCCTCACCCAGGCAGGGTGCAAGGTGTGTCCAGTCCCTTTCCAAGGCTGTCATTCAAGGGCCTTTTTTGCTGAGACATAGATCTTAGGAAAGTGCTGTTAGGTTTTCTATCTTCTATTCCTCACGCCCCTGAAATGGCAATTTTATATGGCTTTACCCAGCAATTCTCAAATTTTAAACTGCTTAAGCATTACCTGGAGTTTCTAAAACATGGATTCCCGGCCCACCCCTGGACAATCTGATTCAGCAGGCCTGGGCCCGAGCCTAGGGATCTGCATTTCAGACAAGCCCCAGGCTCCATCCAGGGATGGTGCTGCAGGCTGCTAGTATGTTGAGTAATGCCAGTGAGTCAGGCAGACCTGTGTTACTATCCCAGCTCTCTGGGCATCCTCTGTGTAACCTTGAGCCAGTGACCGCTCACCAGTCAAGCTAGGTTCTCTAACTGTCACCTAGAAGAAAATAATAGGTACTTCATGGGGCTGCTGAGAAGATTGGCCTCACTAGTGAACACAGTATGACCCAGCATGGGGTGGGACCAGGACCCCCAGGCCCTTGGCCTTTTCCTACCCTCTTATTCTCTTCTGTTCCTGAGCTCGGGAAAAAAGAATTAGTCCCAGGCATTGGGAGATTCCAGAGGTGACATAAACTCCATCTATCCCACCCCTCCCTGTGGTTCAGGGCTGGGCTGGGGGTCTATACAAAGGAGGAGGTGTGGCAAGGTGAGGGACAGGGTCCACGGTCCAACTGGACACCATTTCTGTGGCCAGGGCCTATGGAGGCATCTCTTCTTACCTGCCCACCCCAAATCCTCCCCTTCTTAGGGTGGGAGTGGGGGGGGTCATACCCTCAGAGCTCCGTAGCGCTGTGTCCAGCTGCCCCCTGTGGTGGCTGGCACGGCCCTGGGCCACGGGATAGAAGACGTATGCACATCCCCACGTTCCGCAAAGACCTGTGGAATCCTTGGGCTGCTGGGTCAGCACTTCTCAGATATCACTGAGTTCCAGCTGGGGGCAGGGGCAGATGGAGGAGGGGTGACACCTATGCTGGAAGAGAGGAGTGTGGGACAGCTAGAGCGAAGAACCCAGACTGCTGTCCCTGAGGAGCATGCGCCTGAGGGAGTAAAGAGAGACAGGGAAGGTGCCCGGGGTGAATTTTGGGGCAGGATTGGGTGGGGTGGGTCACTGGCTCTGAGTAGAAGTTTGTAAATATACATTGAAGGGATAGATGGCTGGAGAGAGTGTTATGGGGGGTTCTATCTGTATGAGTGCACCCTTAAAGATGTTTCACGTCCCCACTTTGTCACTTGCTGACTGGGAAACCTTGAGCAAGAAATTTAACCTCTTTGGGGCCTTGGTTTTCTCATCTGGAAAATGGAGATGCTAATGATAGTGGTCCAGCAGGTTATATGACGCAGGCCTCAGTGTTTTGCAGAGTGCTTTGCCCACAAGGCCAGGGGAGGTCAGATGTTACAGGCAGGTGGTTTTGTGTTAATCATTGTAATAAAACTGGTATCTCCTAAAACTGATGAGAGACCCATGAGGAGGGGCACTGTGGCCTGTGCAAACCTGTACACAGGGATTTCTGTGAGTTGTTCCTAATCGTCTCACCAACCCTGAGAGATGGTCAGTGCTACAGTGCTGTCTCCAAGCCCCGGAGGTGGCACTGGCCAGAGCCGCACAGCGTGTGAAAAATTGAGCTGGGCCAGGTGGCGCACGCCTACAATCCCAGAGACTCTGAAAGATTGAAGGAGGGTTGCAAGTTTGAGGCCAGCCTCAGCAACTCAGTAAGGTCCTAAGCAACTTAGCAAAATCCTGTCCCAAAAACAAAAAAAAAATCTATCTATCTATATATATGCATATACATATATATGTAGGAGGGGGTGCACCTAGGATGTGGCTCTGTGGTAAAGTGTCCCTGGGTTCAATCCCCAGTACCAAAAAAAGAAATTGGGTTAGGATGAGAGCCTAGGTCTGTGACTCCAGTAACCAGGATGCCAGTAACAGCAGTGATAGTGATAATGATAATCGTGACACCAGCTGTGATGCTGAGGACGGCTGGCACTTGCCCAGCACCTAGCTGACACTTTGAGCATGCTCAGTGGTAAAGCGCCAAGTGCTGTCCATTTACTGTTACTCACAGGCTCCTATGGGGGACAGACGGCTTTGTCTGCTACATAGATGAGGAGGCAAAGGCTCAGGGAGGCAACTAGTGGAAAGTATGGGGTTTGAGCCAAGTGGTCTGGCTCCAGGGTCTATAGCCACTGCATCGTCCCACCTCCGTGTACTATCACCCCCATCTCTCTCCCTCTCTCCCCCATTCTCTTTTCTGGCCCAGCTCTGTGGCTTTCCCAGATTGCTCAGAGAGAGTGAAGCTGCCCAGGAGGTGGCACAGTTAGCTCCTTGGACACTGTCCCCTCCTACCACACCCCCATGCCTCAGAGAAGCAGGTGTCTACCAGAGGGCGCCAGGCACCCTGCCAAGGAGTGTGGGGACCCATGCCCCTTGCACCCCTGGCACTTGGTCACTTCCCCTGGGTTACTGTGAAGAAGAGGAAGTGACTAGGTCACAGATGACCCACCCTACAGAGCCCCTGGGAACATGACCTCTGTCCCCCTCCCTTCCCCACCCCTCCCTTTGCCTGAGGAGGCTATTTCTGTCCCAGGCAGGAGCCGTGTGCAAACCCTGCTGACCCAGAGAGCAGCTAATTCCCATCTCAGATGTGTTTCTGGCAACTGGATGCCTCCCCCTGAGAGGGGGAGAAAAAGACTAATAAATGTGGGTGGTGGGCTCAGGCAGAGAGAGAGCGAGAGGTCGTGGCACAGGGATGGAAGTTCCCCCCAGCGTACTCTTTCAAGGAGGGTTTTAATGTATTCTTTGAAGATACTGTGCTGACATGGTAGTTAAGACAATCCCGAGAAACCTTGGAGGACACTGGTCAAGCCAGACCGCCAGGCACCCAGGGAAGACGGTCAAGGGCATAGATTCCTTCTTATCCACGCACACAGTGACAAGCCCCAGGCCCCAGAGAATAAGAACCTGGCACTGCCTCTGGTGGACAAGAGCCAGGACCTCTACCCTAGCCAGTGTCACCTTCCTCCACTGCCCAAGTACCAGAGGTGGCGGGGAGGGTGCAAGTCAAGGCCATTGCTTTGCAAACTTCTGGGGATAGCATTCACATTGTAGTCTAAGTGAATAGTGCACTCTAAAATTGTGACTGGAAACCTGGGTGTTAGTCAAGACTATACTGTGTGTCCTAGGGCAAACCACTGTACCTCTCTGGGACTCTGTTTCCTCATCTATAAAATGCTGAACTGGCCAAGTTAATCATGCTCTTCTCTGTACCAGGTAGAGTTTTCTATTATTGCACATGTAACAACAGCCAACATGTTTTGAGTACCTGCTGGCATTGATCTTTTAATCATCACAACATTGTGAGAATTACTGGAATTATCCCATTTTACAAATAAAGAAATAGGCACAGAGCAGCGAAGCAACTTGCCTGAGGACACACAGCTAGTAAACTGGGATTCAGAACCAAGCAGCATCATTTCAGAGCCTGTGCACGCCAGTTTCTATTACCACTAAACCCAGGTGTTGTATTTTTCTGATCAACTGTCTGCCTCTTCATGGCTTTGGGCTCCCTGAGACCACTTGCTCACCAGCAGGGGTAGGGGTACAGGAATGGTCTGTCCACTAGAACATAAAGTGTGGGGAGGGGACAAGAGGGTGGCCGGGAAGGAACCTCGAGGTCCCTGTCAATAGGGATGGAGGAAGGGAAATAGGAATAGGTGTGAGGGGACCCCAAGGGGAAGGAGGACTACATGGCAGGCCAGATGTCCTTTCCAGAGCAACAGGGGACAGAACACAGCGTCTATTAAAAGTCCCACGTGAAAGATGAGGAAAAAAAGGCTCAAAGATTGTTTCCCTAGAAACTTGAGAATTGAGCCCTGTCTTTTGCTCTACAGCCCCTGAGAGTGGGGGTAGAAGACAGAGCCATTCAGAGTCCCTGTCCTCTGGTGTACGTCTCCAAACCCTGCCGTGGGCGGAGGGTCCCCTCATAGGGACAAACCTCACTTTCCATGTCTGCAAAATGGGGACGATCGCAGCAGCCCTCCCCTGCAGGAGTCGTTGTGAGATTCCATTAGGTGACATCCTTCTAAATGCCCACCATGTGGCTGGTCCCACCTGTAGATCGGAGCCCCCCGTGGTGGCTGAGGGTGGAGCCCTCAGGGACTGAGGCTGGCCTGAGGCTCCCCCAACCCTTGCTTCTCAGGTTCTGAACCTGTTCCTGGCCCTCCTGTTGAGCTCCTTCAGTGCCGACAGCCTGGCGGCCTCAGATGAGGACGGCGAGATGAACAACCTGCAGATCGCCATCGCGCGGATCAAGTGGGGCATCAGCTTCACCAAGACCTTCCTCCTGGGGCTGCTGCATGGCAAGATTCTGAGCCCCAAGGAGATAATTCTCAGGATTGGGGAGCTTGGGGGCACCGGAGAGGCTGGAGAGGCTGGAGAAGGTGCCCCTGAGGAAGAGAAGAAGGAGCCACCACCCGAGGAAGGCAACAAGGACCTGAAGAAGGACAATCACATCCTGAACCATGTGGGACTGGCGGACGGCCCTCCTTCTGGCATTGAGCTGGACCACCTCAACTTCATCAACAACCCCTACCTGACCATTCAGGTGCCCATCGCCTCCGAGGAGTCTGACCTGGAGATGCCCACCGAGGAGGAGACTGACACCTTCTCGGAGCCTGAGGACATCAAGGTGAGCCCATCCAGGACGAGTCACAAATCCTCTTCAGTCCTCAGTTGCTCCATCTGTAAAATGGCTGGTTGTGAGCATCACATGGCGTGCTATGCACAGAGCACTTAACACTGTGTAAATTGTGACTGTATTATCATCGTTGACATGATTATGATGATAGGCCAGGCAGAACGCCACCTGGGCCCTCACACCAGCAGGTGGTGCTCCTGGACAGCATGCTCTTACCTGTGGCACCTTAGTTCCAGGACTGAGGTGGAAAAGGCCTCTACTAAATCTCCCTCTGGGCTTAAAGCCCCTGCCAGGTGCTTGCTACAATCACCTGTTTCTGCTTAGACTCTACCTGGGGCTGGTCCCAACCTCCCAGTGTGGGCCAAGGTGCAGATCCTGGTCAGGGGCTCTGAGCAGAGTAGCCAGAGGGCCAAGGGGAGTTGGGGAGAGGGACAGCAGAAAGCTGTAACACAGCCTCAGGGCAGGAGCCTTGACACCCCACCTGCCAATCCAGGAAGGGCCAAGATGCCCCCTACTCCTGTCTCTCCCTGGTGAGGGTGGGGAAGGACGGAAACAAGGTAGCGATCTTCCCAAGGCTTGTGTGACACACTCTTGTGTGTCTTCTGGGACTCTGCCTTGGACCTTCCAGGGGAGCTGACTCTGAGCCCCACTCACCATTCTCCAGCCATGGCAGGGAAAAGACTAGCTCAGGAGTGAGGCTAGGGCCCTGTCCACCCCACCCCACCAGCCCTGGGCTGGCTGGAGACTGGAGCCTAACGAACTTTGCCCTGAAAGCTCTTGACTCCTTATTCACCCCAAATATGTGGCGCGCTGACTTACCAAGGGGCCGGAGTGCCTGCCGAGCTATAAATACCCTGGGAAATGTGGCAAGGACCTCGACCTCAATAGGAGGAACTTGGTGGGGGAGGGGCTGGAGAGTGCTGGGGCCAAGGCTCTGGGAGGGGAAGGGGCCTGGGGACTCTTTAAAGGGGGACAAACATGGTTCCCAGGGGGATTGTGGGAGCTGGGCAAAGCCAGCAGCTCCAGAGTGCCCTGGCTGACCTAGTGCTCTGTACCTCAGTTTCTTTTTCTGTCAGCTGGGAGCAGGAACCTCCATCCAGGGTTTTCTGGTTACTGCTCTGGATGTAGAGCTGTCCCCTGCCAAGCTACCCAATCAGTCTTCCTCATCAGGGGCCTCACCCCTACCCATGAAGGGTCCCCTTGTGGAGTGGAGGCCAGGACTGGGAAGGGCCTGGGACAGCACCAGGAGGAGGTGGGAGGAGGCCTGGCCAGGACGGAGCACCAGCCCCCACACCCCACCCCAACTCCGATCAGGTTCCCTTGGCGCCAGACTGGGGCCTTGGCTGGGGAAATTTTTCCATCCTTTCTAGATCCCTCAGCCAAACAGACCCTGGGCTTGGGAAGGCTCAGACACTAGGGGCACCACATGCCTGTTCTCTGCAGGCCGTGGGAGCCCAGCTCCATCCCGACCTCCTCTCACTCCTGCCCTCTCAGAAAGACCTGCAGGCCTTTTCCTCTGCCAGGCACCTAGTGCTCCCCACGCCTCCCAGATCACCCAGCAGCCACTCCCCACCCCAGCTTCTGTCCCAGCTTCCTCCCTTACCTGAGACCCTTACCTCTCTCTCTTTTTTTTTTTTTTTGGTACTGGAGATTGAACCCAGGGCCACTCGACCACTGAGCCACATCCTATTTTGTGTTTTATGTAGAGACAGGGTCTCACTGAGTTGCTTAGCGCCTCGCCATTGCTGAGGCTGGCTTTGAACTTGCGATTCTCCTGTCTCAGCCTCCCTAAGTGCTGGGATTACAGGATTGAGCCACCGCGCCCAGCTCCTTACCTATCTCCTCATACCCTCTCTGCCCCCTCCCAGGCTTGATGTGGCCCAAGTGCAGGACAAAGGCCACCTGCACCACTGTGGTTCTTGTGCAGGGCAGTGTCCGTTCAGTGACCAGGGCTGAGTGAATGGAGGGATAGGTGGACGGGTCTGCCACCCTCTTTCTCCTTTCCCTCTGGTCTCCCATCCTGCCGCACCTGGTGGGAGGATGAGGGGGTCTCTTGGGACCCAGGGGTCATGAGCCCCTGTGGCCCCTGCAGAAGCCGCCGCAGCCCCTCTACGATGGAAACTCCTCCGTCTGCAGCACGGCTGACTACAAGCCCCCCGAGGAGGACCCCGAGGAGCAGGCCGAGGAGAACCCCGAAGGGGAGCAGCCTGAGGAGTGCTTCACGGAGGGTGAGGATACATCCACAGCCAGCACCCTCAGCTGGCCTGGGTGCCTCCCCAGCCCAGTGTCCCTGTAAGGGACAGGCCACACCAGGGCCAGAGGAGGCCGTAGGAAAGCGGGCGGCACTCTTCACCAGGGCTGCCCTCCCTGCCTCACTCTGGGGGAGCCTCAGGTCTCAGGAGACGGCCCTGGAGAAATGTTTTGGTTCAAAAAGTCCTGGGCTGGACAGAGTGAAGCCTGCCTGGGCAAGGTGAGGGTGGACGGAGATAATTGGTGGCCTGAGCCCTGTTTGCAGAGCATCCTTCTTCTGCGTGTCGGTCCCTGGTGGCAGTTGATACGTGGTGGAGTGGATTGTGAAGGGAAGACCTGAGCCCCCGACATGAGCCACATAGAACCCTGGGTCTGGGGACAGTGAGGTGGAGCCTGGGGAGAGGCACCTCGAGGCGGCCCCAGGTTTATGATGTGGTGCCTGTCCCTGTCCTCAGCCTGCGTACAGCGCTTCCCCTGCCTCTATGTGGACACCTCCCAGGGCCGTGGGAAGATGTGGTGGACCCTCCGGAGGGCCTGCTTCAAGATTGTGGAGCACAACTGGTTTGAGACCTTCATTGTCTTCATGATCCTGCTCAGCAGTGGGGCCCTGGTAGGCATCACCCTGGGGATGGGGCCTGGGCAGAGTCGGGTGCCACGTCCCAAGCAGATCCCCCCTGGGGCTCTCTCACTCCATACCAGGGATGGATGCTGCCTGGACAGTCCTGAATCCAGAGAATCCCAAAGGGACTCACCTGTACCTCCAGGATAGGTTCTAGAATGGGTCAGCCTACTAAAGTGACAGGCCCCTGCCTTGTTCTGCGGGTTCTGAATGCTCTCCCAGCCAACGGGGAGGCAGGTGGGCCCTGGGAATATGGGGGCAAAACTGAACCTATGTCACTGTGAAACCCTCTGGCAGATGATTGACAACCAAGAGACTCCTCTCCACCAGGAAGCCCACCCCTCCCCACAATGGAGGGAGGGCTGGGAGATGGCCACAGCTGCCCATCCAGCTCCTATGGCAGATCCCTGGGAACCCGCAGCATCAGGCAGGGTAGGGGACATGGCTGCTTGCCCCAGCCTCCGGGCCCCTGGCCACCCACAGGTCATGCTGGTGCCCCTCAGGCCTTCGAGGACATCTACATCGAGCAGCGGCGGGTCATCCGTACCATCCTGGAGTACGCTGACAAGGTTTTCACCTACATCTTCATCCTGGAGATGCTGCTCAAGTGGGTGGCCTATGGCTTCAAGGTGTACTTCACCAATGCCTGGTGCTGGCTCGACTTCCTCATCGTGGACGTGAGTCAGCCAGGCCCTGGCCCCACAGCAGCTCCAGAGGCTGTTGTGACTGAGGACTTCAGGGAGCCCAGGCCCGGGAGGGAGGACCTGCCTGAGGCCACACGGGAAGTCAGTCCGACCTCCACTTAGCCTGCTCCCCTCGAAGACACAGCTGCCCAGGGAGGGGGAACAAAAGGCCACCTCTCTCCGCAGGGGAAGCCAGGCTGGGGGTCTTATGATGCTTGCCAATATGTGTGGAGGATTTTCATATCCTCTGATGGCACGTGGGCCCATGAAGGAGGCAGGTACTGCCCCTCCCATTTTCTGTCATTCCCAGTTAATTGATGACATTATTGGGCTGGAGCCCAGCCTCCAGAGATGCTGGGACAGATCCCTGGACTGCTGTTCCCACTAGGGAAGGGATTGGAGGGAGACAACCAGAAGCTGTGAGCTCAGGAAGACCCTCCTGAGGGGCTTATACCCAGAGGCTGTGTCCCTGGGCTTAGGGGGACCTGCACTCACTGACCACCCACTCTTCCTTTGCAGGTCTCCATCATCAGCCTAGTGGCCAACTGGCTGGGCTACTCAGAGCTGGGACCCATCAAATCCCTGCGCACGCTGCGTGCCCTGCGTCCCCTGAGGGCACTGTCCCGATTCGAGGGCATGAGGGTGAGTACAGAGGACTCCAGATGGGGGAGCAGCCACCCACAGGGCAGGGTGGAGGGTGCCTGTCTATACTCTAGCCACCACCAGGGGCAGGCAGAGGGCTCAAGTGCAGACTGTGGGGCCAGGAGACACCTGTGTCTGCCTCATCCCCACTCTCGGCCCCCTCAGCTGGTCTGCGCCACCACCGGGGGGCAGCAGAGGCTGCTGCAGTGCTCAGGAAGGCTTGGCAGGGAGAGGAGGAAGAGAGGCAAGCCTGTGGGTTTCTGGGTGTCCTTCCCTGACCTCAGCCTGGGCCCACCAGGGCCCTGAAACATAAGCAAGTGTGAAGGTGCTGGCACCCTGGCCCTGGGCTGCCCGCCCTTGAGCTCTAGTTTAGGGTCAGTTTAGAGAAGATCCCCTCAGGCCCTTGACAGCAGAAATGACAGGTAAACACAGGGTCTGGGCAAGGCAAATGGGACTTCCCCAGCCAAGGGAGGACTGCCACAAGCAAGTCCTACTCCACAGGGACCCCTGGGAATTGGCTGGTTCCAGGCTCATTCAAGAGGCCAGCCCAATGCCAGGCCCTCCCACCTTAAGATCAGGGACCCTTCCCACTGAGGGGACATAACCTCTCCGTGGCCACACAGCTGAGTGGTGCTTCAACCAAGAATAGAGCTCTCCTGGGCACCACGCCGGGCTTCTGCCATCCACTCTGTCTGGCAGTCATGAAATGGCTCCTCCTTGAAAGGGACAGTTCTCAGATTCAGACCACCGAACAGTTTAGTGGGCCTGTGTGACCAGGGATATAGGGACGAGGATCCGGTGTCCTCTTTTTTTGTGCCTTTTCTGTGTGTGTATCACTAATTGAGCTACAAGCGGGGCCGGGTCACGTGGCCGAGTTTCCTATGGGGGCTGAGGAAAGTGTTTGTCTCCTGCCTGGTGACCCGCGACAAGACTGCTTCCAGAGAAGCCCGGTGGCTTCTTGGCAGCTCTAGCCAAGCAGAGCGCCCTCCTAAACCACGCAGCTGGCAGCTCCCCAAGCCTACCCTCACCCCACCCCCACAGACACCCTGTCAGACAGCTTCTCCCTCAGGCCTGGCTCCAGTCAGCCCTCCCTAAATGACAAGGCCCAGCTCAGCCTTGAGGGTTGGGGTGTAGCTGGCGAGCCCTCTCTCAGAGGCCTGGGAGAGGCCCTGGCAGTGACCCCTGACTCTGGCCCCCAGGTCGTGGTGAACGCCCTCCTGGGCGCCATCCCCTCCATCATGAACGTGCTGCTTGTCTGCCTCATCTTCTGGCTCATCTTCAGCATCATGGGCGTCAATTTGTTTGCCGGAAAGTTCTACTACTGCATCAACACCACCACCTCAGAGAGGTTCGACATCTCTGAGGTCAACAACAAGTCTGAATGCGAGAGCCTCATGCACACGGGGCAGGTTCGCTGGCTCAATGTCAAGGTCAACTACGACAACGTGGGTCTGGGCTACCTCTCCCTCCTGCAGGTGGTGAGTGTTGCGACACCCAAACTGGCATAGAAACGCCCGCAAGTCTCTGCACCTAAACCCACTGTCACCCCTTGTTAGGGGACCTCTCCTCTTGCTTCCAATGCTGTGGGACTCTGAGGTAGTGTCCAGATCTCTCTGGTTTCTGATGCCTGCCACGTGGGGCTCTAACAGGTGGCCTCCAGGAAGAGCCAGGCTGGAAGGGGAGGGAAACCCTTGGGTGATGCCCTCACCCCTCACACTGCACCCCACCTCCCCAGGCCACCTTCAAGGGTTGGATGGACATCATGTATGCCGCCGTGGACTCCCGGGAGGTGAGTGGGCTCTCTGAGATGCGACTGGTGAGCGCGTCAGGGGAGGCAACGGCACAGGGACCTGTTCCGTCTTCTCTGCCCTTCCATGCCATCTCCTCAGGAACCCCTGCAGCCTGGGGCTGGGTGACCCCTGCCCATAGTGCTTTAGGGAGCGGGCAGCACCCCAGGCATGCGCCCCACCCTGTCCTGTCCTGTGGCCCCTGCAGAAGGAGGAGCAGCCGCAGTACGAGGTGAACATCTACATGTACCTCTACTTCGTCATCTTCATCATCTTCGGATCCTTCTTCACGCTCAACCTCTTCATTGGTGTCATCATCGACAACTTCAACCAGCAGAAAAAGAAGATGAGTATCCTGCCCACCTTCCCCTGGCCCGTCCTCACTGCCCGGGGCCTCCGCCTTCCCTCCGTGTCCACTCATTCCTTCCTGTGGTCACCCATGCCGCCTGAGCAGGCTCTGTGCTGCTGCTGACCGCATGGTCGGGGCAGCAGGCCTGGTTCCAAATCCCTCCGGGGGCCCTGAACAGTGACGTGGCCCCCTCCACCTTGATTCCCTGGTCTATAAAATGAGGTGGATACAACCCGCCTAGCTGGGTTCTTCTAAGGACCCCGAGAGACGCTGATGACCCAACATAGGCTTCAAGGCAACTTCAGTCCTCTCCCCTCAATCTGTCACCTCTACCCCTCTTCTTGGGACCTTTGATCCCTCTCAGTTCCCTTCTCCTTCCTGCCCCATCCCCCCATCTCTGGCCCCTCCAAAACCTCTCTCCCTCCCCACCAGGGGCTTCTGCAGGGATTGAGTCTGCCGTAAAGGTGGTGCCTGAGGTTGGGGGTGGGGCCCTGAAGGCAGGGCAGGGTCCCCAGCCCAGCCTTATGGCCCTATTCCTCTATACTTTGGAGGGAAAGACATCTTCATGACCGAGGAACAGAAGAAGTACTACAATGCCATGAAGAAACTGGGCTCCAAGAAGCCCCAGAAGCCGATTCCTCGGCCCCAGGTACCAGCCTTTTGGACCCCTTGTCCTGTGGCCTGTACCGGGCTCCTTCCCCAGGGGGTCACTGGGGGCCAAGTGCAGTGTGCTTCCTGCCTGTCAGGCTCTGTCCCTGGGTGAAATGAGTCTGCCTGGGAGTCACAAAGCACAGAGACACTGTAGGTACACACAGCAGCCGCCACTAGACTCTAGTTACTACTGGTTTACCCTTCATCTGGCCCTACACAGGACCCCAGTGTCCATTTGCCTCCTCACCTGGGACCCTCAGTGACTGCTGGGACAGATAACCTGACAAGGGGGAGGAAGAGGGTGTCTAGACACCCTCCCCAGTGAGCAATGACTTTGGGAGAAGAATGAAGGGTGACTGGGGGACCTTGAAGGGAGGAAGGATTCCAGAGCGATGCTCAAAGACCCCACAGAATGGCATGGCCCCAGGCCTTTCCCTCTGGTGGCCAGCTCCATCATCAGCCCTGATGCCTCCTCTCTGTGTGTTTTCTATGTGGTGCCATCGTACCATCCTGTGTCTCCGGAAGGTCCCCATCCTGTCCTGACCCTGACCGTGTACTCCCCCACCCCGTGTCCACACACATGCGTGCCGACACACCCATTTGTGCTGCAGAACAAGATCCAGGGCATGGTGTATGACTTTGTGATGAAGCAGGTGTTCGACATCACCATCATGATCCTCATCTGCCTCAACATGGTCACCATGATGGTGGAGACGGATGACCAGAGCCAGCTCAAGGTGGACATCCTGTACAACATCAACATGGTCTTCATCATCATCTTCACGGGGGAGTGTGTGCTCAAGATGTTTGCCCTGCGCCAGTACTACTTCACCGTCGGCTGGAACATCTTCGACTTCGTGGTGGTCATCCTGTCCATTGTGGGTGAGTTGGGGCGTGGCACTGAGCTGAGCTGTCCAGGAAATCCTTCCTCGTGCACCCACACTTGCTCATGCACCTGGGACACTCACACAAACCCACATGTGAACAGCACAATGGCACATGCCTGTAATCCCAGCAACTAAGAAGGCTGAGGCAGGAGGATCACAAGTTTGAGGCCAGCCTGGGCAACTTTGCAAGACCCTGTCTCTAAAAATAACAAGAACTGGGGATGAAGCTCAGCGGTTTAGTCCCCAGCACCAAACACACACACATGTATGTGTGTGCCTGCCATTCACTCTTTTATTTTTATATATCTTTATCTTTATTTTATTTATTTTTATGTGGTGCTGAGGATCGAACCCAGTGCCTCACGCATGCAAGGCAAGCGCTCTACCACTGAGCCACAATCCCAGCCCCCTGCCATTCACTTTTCTTTTTTTTAATATTTTTTTAGTTGCCAATGGATCTTTATTTTATTTATTTATATGTGGTGCCGAGAATCGAACCCAGTGCCTCATGCGTGCAAGGCAAGTGCTGTACCACTGAGCCACAACCCTAGCCCCTGCCATTCACTCTTAATGCTCATGCTCACAGGCAGCCTGTCACCTGTGCACACATGAATATACCTCAAGAAACATGTTGACCTGATGTACCTGTGGCTCAGTGTCCACATACTGAGTGGAAAATGTAAGGTATTTCCAGGACCTGCACACACTGAGACCATCACAGACACATGCCTAACCAGGACAGTACTGGCCACCACTTAGCCCTTCCTGCAAGCCTGGCTCTGCCATCTCACTCAGGGCCTGTTAGCACTCTCATTTGATAGAGGAGGACACTAAGTCACAAGCCAGTTAAGTGGCAAACCCAGAATCACACAGCTGTTCTCCCCACCCCAGAGTCACCTGCGGCATCTGCAAACAGCCAGGAGAGTGGGCCTTACCCTCACCCGGTCACCTCCAGCTCTGTCAGGGCTAGGTCAGGTTGTCCTGCCCGTGCCGGGAGGGTTGGCTCCACTTGCTCCCCTCTGGGGTGGGGCACACCAGATCGGACCCCTGAGCCCCACAGGCCCCCATTCTCTGACCCACCCTCTGCTCCTGCCCGCAGGCCTTGCACTGTCCGACCTCATCCAGAAGTACTTCGTGTCACCCACACTGTTCCGTGTGATCCGCCTGGCTCGGATCGGGCGCGTCCTGCGGCTGATCCGTGGAGCCAAAGGCATCCGGACGCTGCTCTTCGCCCTCATGATGTCGCTGCCTGCCCTCTTCAACATCGGCCTCCTCCTCTTCCTGGTCATGTTTATCTACTCCATCTTCGGCATGTCCAACTTTGCCTACGTCAAGAAGGAGTCGGGCATCGACGACATGTTCAACTTTGAGACCTTTGGCAACAGCATCATCTGCCTCTTTGAGATCACCACGTCGGCAGGCTGGGACGGGCTTCTGAACCCCATCCTAAACAGTGGGCCCCCGGACTGCGACCCCACGCTGGAGAACCCAGGCACCAGTGTCAGGGGCGACTGTGGCAACCCGTCCATCGGCATCTGCTTCTTCTGTAGCTACATCATCATCTCCTTCCTCATCGTGGTCAACATGTACATCGCCATCATCCTGGAGAACTTCAACGTGGCCACCGAGGAAAGCAGCGAGCCACTTGGCGAGGACGACTTTGAGATGTTCTATGAGACCTGGGAGAAGTTTGACCCGGATGCCACACAGTTCATAGACTACAGCCGCCTCTCGGACTTCGTGGACACTCTGCAGGAGCCACTGAGGATCGCCAAGCCCAACAAGATCAAGCTCATCACGCTGGACCTGCCCATGGTACCAGGGGACAAGATCCACTGCCTGGACATCCTCTTTGCCCTGACCAAAGAGGTTCTGGGTGACTCTGGGGAAATGGATGCTCTCAAGCAAACCATGGAGGAGAAGTTCATGGCGGCTAACCCCTCCAAAGTCTCCTATGAGCCCATCACCACCACCCTCAAGAGGAAGCACGAGGAGGTGTGCGCCATTAAGATCCAGAGGGCCTACCGCCGGCATCTGCTGCAGCGCTCTGTGAAGCAAGCCTCCTACATGTACCGCCACAGCCAGGACGGCAATGGAGACGGGGCCCCGGAGAAAGAGGGGCTGATTGCCAGCACCATGAGCAAGATGTACGGCCCTGAGAATGGGAACAGCAGTGTGCAGAGCCAGGGGGAGACTGGACCCACCATGGGGCTCGAGCCAGATGCCACCCCACCTACTCCTGTCAGCCCCTCAGACACCACCCCACCTCTCTCCCCACCACCAGGACAGACGGTGCGCCCAGGGGTCAAAGAGTCTCTTGTCTAGTACGCAGCATGGAAGTGGCCAGCTGAGTCTTGGCACAGACCCAAAGCTCCCCCACGGTGCCTGCAGGCCGAGTGAGGAGCTGGGCTTTGCATCCAGGACTGTGTCCAACTCCCTTTGGGAGGATAGGATTTGGCCATGCTGGGGTCGACACTTAGGCCATAGCAAATGGGAGTTGAATTCAGGGCCCCAGGATGGGTGGAAGCCACTATCTCTGTGAGTTCATCTTCAAGTTGCTCTTACCTCCCCATGGGCTCTGCCACCCCGCCTCTTGGTCTGGGAGAGGTCCGAATATCAGAACCTCTGTCTCCCACTTGGGGAGGATCCAGCCTAAATGGAGGGATTGGTTGCTCTCCTCTCACCAGAGTCTTAAGAGTTACTGGCCTCTCCCCAGGCGCCCCAGTTCCAGCCTGGGCAAAGACGTCTTAACCTCAGTGAATGTGGACATCTACCCTTCTGACTCTGGGATGCAGTTTCCTCTGCCAGCTCAGGAATTCCACTGGAAGAGGGAAATGTTACTGGTCCAGAAATTGCTTCACAAACCCAGCTGGCCACTGGATCCTGCTGCATCAGGCTGGGATTGTGACTCCTGAAATCTTTCCCATGGATGGCTCCCCTGGCTGGCCCCTAGGGGAAGAGCAGAAAGAAGGATTCCATTTAGGAATTTTCCTTTTCTCAGAAGAACGGATGGGTAGGACAGGCTGGGTCCTGCCAGCCAAGTCACCAACTTGGCCTGACCTGGGTGGGGCCAGGGACCCTGATGCTCAGTACAAAGAATCTGTTCCTTCCCTCTCTCCCCTCCTGGCACCTTCATTAGACCACCAGGATTCCTTGTACCCCATCAAATCTCTGAGATCTCTCCTCATCTCCCCCTGCCCATCTCTTCTTCCCTCCTCCCCCTTTCCCGCCTCCTCAGAGTGACACTAAGAGATGTCAACCCTGAGGCATGCAGCAGAGAAGGCTTACCCAGCCCTGGCTCAACTTTCTGACTTTCTGCTGCCTGGAAAGCCATTTCAGCTGGCACCAATGACCTGGACATGGCTGCACTGGGCTCTGCTGGCTTCTGGAGAACAGAGCCTCAGCCTAGAGGAGGGTGTGAGAGTCCTGCTCAGGGCTGTCTGGATTCAGTCACTTGTGTGTGGACCTCTGTGGCTGTGTCTGCTTATATTCCAAGTGGGTAGTTGTATGTGGGTTCTAGTGTGTGACTGTGTGTGTGTGCGAGAGAGAGAGAGAAAGAGAGAGAGAGAGAGAGTGTGTGTCACTGTGGGGGCTTCCAGCAGATTCATGTGTGTCTGGGTATCTTTGTGTGTGTGTGTGTCAGTGTGCTCTGGAACGTCAGATTGGTGTGAGTGCAGCTGGTGAGCGTGCGGGCATCTTCCGACCTGTTCCTGTGAGTGTGCCTGTATGTGGGAGAGTGAACCTGTGCCGTGAGGTGAGTGTGAACACATATGATAACATTTGCACTTGGAGTCCCCTTCGCCTAAGTTCCTCTTCCTTGTCTTCTTGTCTTTCATACACCATTTGATTAAAACTCAGGAAGCAGCAAAACCTCCAAAACAAGATGTGTGTGTGCATGTGTCCATGTGTGTGCATGTCTGTGTGTGTGTGTGTGTGTGTGTGTCTGCGTGCATGTCTATGGGCCAGTCTTCTCTGTTTCTTCCCTGCCCTCCCCAGCCTGCCTCCTCCCCTCAGCTCCTCTCTTCAGTCATCACGCCCAGGGCCTCAGCTCTGCTCCCTGTCCCCGACCTGTGGAAGAAGAATTCAATTCCTTCTCTCTCTTCCTGCAGTGACTCTGCCTCTTCTTTCAGAAGGTTCTTCCAGGAGGGAGTCAGCCTCCCCCTGCCCAGCACCCTGCCCCTCTGCCTTTCCTTCCTGGGCCCCAGACTGATGTGGGCCCCGAGCCTCAGGAATCTGTCAGATTGGATATTCTCCACAGATTCTGCACCCACTGCAGGGGGAGAGGAGATGAGTAGGGTCTGGCCTCTCCTTGCCTGTGGCCCCCACCCCTGCAGACTGACACCCCTTCTCACCTTGTCCAGGTGGGAACTGGCCTCAAGCCAGCAAATGAGCTTCTTTGTACAGTTCTTACAATAAACCCTTCCCTGGCCTCTGATGTGTGTTTCTCCCCCTGCATGTGTGGATGTGGTGAGGGCTGAGAGCAGCAAGAAGGAGGGAGGGCCAGCAGACAGTGGTGCCAAGTGGGGACAACACAGGGAAACTCTAGGGGACCAGGGCAGGGTAAGAAGGGTCCAGTCCCCCTCCAGCATGCAGCACCCAGGAAATTCAACTGGGGACCCTGTGTCCTCACACCTTCCAGGAGCCGCCTTCACTTCTTTACCCCCTCAGAGACCTCAAGCCTGTGCAGCTCACAGGTAGCCTTTCCCTCTCCTCAGAGATGCTGTCCCTGCAGAACTGCTCCTGACCCCTGGCCCCAGGGAGCCCAGGGTCCCATGGGCCTCTGTGCAACAGGGAGTTTTGTCTGTTTTTTTGTTTTGGTTTGGGTTTTTTTTGGTACTGGAGATTGAACTCATGGGCGCTCGACCACTGAGCCACATCCCCAGTCCTATTTTGTGTTTTATGTAGAGACAGGGTCTCACTGAGTTGCTTAGTGCCTCGCCATTGCTGAGGCTGGCTTTGAACTTGAGATTCTCCTGTCTCAGCCTCCCGAAGTGCTGAGATTACAGGCGTGCACCACCGCACCCGGCTAACAGGGAGTATTTTTACAAAACAAATGCAGCCCACAAGTCTAGTGGGTGGCAGGTAATTTTATATGTAATT
Source organism: Geosciurus inauris (assembly GCA_004024805.1). NCBI lineage: Eukaryota > Metazoa > Chordata > Mammalia > Rodentia > Sciuridae > Geosciurus > Geosciurus inauris. The sequence continues at coordinate 28,984 of PVHX01001478.1, read as the reverse complement.
TTATTTTCTGTAATGACTTCTGGGTCCCAGGATCTAGTTCCTCCAAGCTAATAAACACCTGCTCCTTTGAAGGGTTTCTGCACCCCTCTTTCCCTGGGTCCTGAGGTTACACAGCATGAGGGACCAGGGTACTCACAGACCTTGTCTTCCAGGCTGCCTGGCATGCCCCTCCACTGCCCCTGTGCCCTTGCCATCTCGCAGTTCTCTCTGGCCGTTGGGGTGGTGGAGCACCCCACACTCAGCCCCACAGGGTGCTGACCTCCCTCCCTGGGGATAGGGCTTCTTTTCATTAAAGGTTTCTTCAGACAGACATCGCTTGGGGCCTCTCTGGCCCAAAGGACAGGAAGCTTGCAGGGGTCTGGTCTAGCCTTCCCCTGAGCCTTGACTGGTGGAAGAAAAAAGGCAAAATATTGAGCAGGAAACACAGAAAACTCAGGCTCCAGCCTCACAGCTATTCCCATCCATCAGAGTTGCCTCTCCCGCAGGCACCATGCTCCCACATTGCCAGGTGCTCCAGAAAAAACGGCCTTCCGTGAGCAAGCCCCTACGAAGAACAGGCCGTTGGGATTATTCTGTTTTCCACAGATGAGGACACTTGGCCTCTGAGAGGTTAAGAATGGGCACTGCTGGCCTGGGGGGCTGATGGCGGGGAAACTGCTTTGCCTGTCACTGTCCATCCCATCTGGGGCTTTCAGTGCCCCTAACCCATGAATGCCAGGGGTACCCACTGTGACCATCACAGTTGCCCTGGCACATTTCCAAATGCCTCCATGTGAGGGACCCATCGAGAACCCCGGTGACCTGGGACGGTTTTGTCTGGTTCAAGCAGGGTTAAGATTTGAACCCAAGTCCTTCTCAGCCAGCAATAAGGACCCATAGGCCCAGGGCACCGGAGCAGGCAGCCAGGAGAGATCAGGACTCCTCTTTCCCTGAGACTTTTCCCCTCCTATCCTTCCAGGCGTGACTGGGGTCCCTGCCTTCTTGTTTCCCCGACATCGGAGCCCCTGGTCCCATTCCATGCCTCCCTCCACCCCCGCCACCTCCTTCTCTTGTTTTGATGCTGTTTTCCTGGAAGGCAGGGGGCTACCAGATGTCAGAGTGTGCAGTCCAGGACAGTCGGGGGCAGAGGCGGGGATGGGCTTACGAAGCCTCCTGTTCTGGGAAGGAAAGGGCATCATCCTGGGCCCAGGACAGGGCTCAGTGCTGTTGTCACCAGCCAGGGAACAACACAGCCCCAACTGTGACAAATGACTTCTCAGGCAGTGGGGGGCCCCACTGCCTCCACCCCTCCTGAATGTGAATCCTTGGCTGGCATGAATGGGGATGAAGCCCAAAGGACACATCTGCATGCCTGCCATGGGGGATGTTGATGTTTGTGAGTTTGGAGGATACCAGCTGCCCTCTGCCAACCTCCATGGCCCCTGCAGTCACCTGGGCCCCAGGACCAGCTCCTGAGCAGGTCCCACACCACACGGCCCAGGAGCACACAGGTGTGAGATCACCCACACACACAGGGAGGTCCCACTCCTTCCCCAACAGCCTCCCAAAGTTGGGGTACCCTAGCCCCAAAGCTAACCAAGGCCTCCCTCACCCGGGGCTCAGGAGGGGTAGAATTTGCTTGAGAGAGAGAGACGCCTGGACTTTGTCCCACTCCTGGGGTGGTCTCTCTCCAGCCTCCCTCTACTTCTGCAGGGGCCCGTGGTCCCCACAGCTGACCTCAGGGGATGTTCTTATTCCTGGGCTGTTTGTTTTGTGAGCTGAACATCTGACACCTTTTCACAGAAATGTTTTTTCATTTAGAACATCTGGAAATGCGCAAGAATATCGGGCTGCCTGGAACAAGCTGTTCTTTAGATGCAAACTTAACCCTTGGATCCCCGATCTCCTGGCCTACTCCCCTCGGGCACAGGCCCCACCTGTCAGGTGACACATAGGCCCAGGACAGATAAGGAGTGCCCAGGCCCTCTGCATGCCAACCCTGCCGTGGAACGAGGGGTCGCAGCTCCCCAAATCCAGGCAAGTTCGCCACCCACACAGGCTGTTTGAGAAATGGAGGGTCGTAGGGATAGTGAGATATAGACAGAGGACTTAGCATCCATCTTCCTCTCCTGGGTCCCCTGTATGAGAAAGAGTAAAAGGACAAGAGAGAGAAAGAAGCCACCAGGAGACACAAAACTCGGAGAGGACTTGGCAGGCCTGAGGTTGGCAGGTGTGTACCCTGGGACAACGGTTACGTGGGACCCTGGATCAGGGGCGCCAAGCCGAGTTTACATGAACTCCTGAAGGCAGCGGCTCCATCCCCCACCCTGCTGACTGGCAAGATAGAGCCAGAGAGCCTTTTAGTTCCAGAACCTGAGAGCACACCCACATTAGCCTCCTGTCCCTTGCCCAAGACTCCCTGGAGCTGTGGACGATACCTTAGTGCCCCCACAGTTCCACAGAACTTCCTGAAGAAGCCCCCTAATAGTTTTTTGGTTTTTTTCGGTGGTTTGTTTTGGAGAGTTTGCTTTTGTTTTTGAGACAGGGTCTCACTAAGTTGCTTGGGTCCTCTTTGAGTTGCTGAGGCTGGCCTCTCACTTGCGATCCTCCTGCCTTGGCCTCCCAAATCTCTGGGATTATGTGCCACTGCTCCTGGCAAAGCCCCCTGATTGTTAAGTGGTGAGTTTTCGCTAAGCATCTCTACCTAGTTCACTCACTTTGGCAGCCCACAGCAAACTCTCCCACAGCATGAGGAAGAGAAGCCCCTCACCAGGGCCTAGACGCATCTTCTCCTGTGTGGCTGCCTCATTTGCCCTGCTTTTGCTCAAGAACCTCTGTGGCTCCCTTCTTCCATAGGTCAACTTCCAACATAATCACCTGCATGCCAGAGAACAGGCTCTGCTCTGGGTCCTTCCAGGTGCCTCACCTGGTTTCCCTGGCCCCTGCACTGTCCTTTCTTGGTTTTCCTCTTCTCACAGGGGGAAGGTGGTCCAGGGCAGAGGGACGGAGCTCAGATTCATTCATAGGACTGGAGCTTGGATTCATTTCTGTGTTTAGCTAAGTGCCTAGGAATGAAGACTCGCAGGGCTTTGCCCTTCCATGAACTGGCAAATTGCAGACAGGAGGCTGGCAGACCCAGGAGATGACCACCAATGGCGTGGGGACCCAGGGAGAGAAGCACAGGCTGTCCCCAGAAGACTCGGAAGCCCCCTTCCAGGGCTTCTTCTGAGACCCCCAGCTGTGCTGCCCAACCTAGGCAACCTTCAAGCCTTAGCAGCCCAGCTGATGGAAGCCCACCCTCCCCCAGAGTCCCAGGAGAGCTCATACCTCCCCTGGGTCCCAATTTGCATGGCAGGAAGGGGCCTGGAGGGGAAGAGGCGGGGAGCTGATGGGCTGCAGCCAGGCAGTTACACGTTTTCCCCCAAGAGCCTCAGACGTGGTCACAGGCTCAGGCTTTGGGACAGAGCTGTGGCCATGGCCGGGCTGGTGCTGTCCCCGGTGCCCGGCAACTGGCTGGTGGTGTTGCTGCTGTTTTTCTCAGGTATGGCGCCCGTGGTGAGGTCTGCGGGCTTCACTCTGTGAGGCTGAGTCTTCTGCTCTCAATCTCCTCCTGTGTCTCCTGCTCTCTGCCTCCCTGTCCCCCTCCGTCTGCCCTGGGGCCCGGGTCTGTGGGTCACAGCAGTGGTGACTGGCTCAGGTCTGCAGCCCCAGCCCCTCTTCTGCCTGGAGGGTGTTGGATGGCACTGGGCTGGTGGCTATGGCTGTGGACAGCTGGGCCTAGGAGGAGGAGGGGAGCAGTGTGTGGCTCACCCGTGAGCCCCGGAGGGCACTGCCTGGGGGACACGGGAGAGAGGAGATTCATGTTCCAGAAATGGTTCCTTCTTCATCTGGAAGATGAGACAGCCCTCCCAGCTGTGACCTCTCGTCTCGTTTAACTGCCTCCTCAAGGCCATCAAGGGCAGAGCGGAGCTGGAGATGAGGCTCCCCATTTCTGGTACCCCTTCTCCATTTGTGTCTCCCCAGTACAGGGGCAGGGAGAGCTGAGGAGTCTAGAAACAGCGGGCTTTAAAGGAGGAAGTGGACCTCCGCAGGCAGAGGTCGCACGGGTGGGGCAACCAATTGAGGGTGCAGAGGCTTGACCTGGGCCCACCCACTTTCTCCTACCCCACAGGCGAGCCCTTGCCAACAAGGGAAGCAGACGGCTTGCACCCGAATCTCCAAGGTCAGTCACCCTGCCCACCCCTTCTGTGGGCAAGAATGTCTGTGTTCAAGGCTGGTTCTGGGGCTGAACTTGTGTCCCATCCCCTTAGGGTCTCTCTCCGAGGCCCCACCCCCAGTCAGCTGTCTTCTCATCAGACCAGCTGCTCCAGCCCTGGCCACTGGGGGTGCTGAGCTCAGATCAGGGGAGTCAGAAGATTCCACCAAGGCCCATCTAGCTGGGGCATTGGGCTCAGCCACATAATGAGTGCCTTGAGCAGGGTTTGCTGTGTGAGGGGCTCATGGATTCCTAGGGACTGCTTAGTGGGACCAAGGAGGCTCCTTGGAGCGAGTGGGAGACCATCCCAAGCTGAGGGTTCACAAGACAATAGAGCAGAGTCACACAGGGGAGGCTTACCGATTTGGCCTTTGTCCTCTGGGGCCAGTGGGGAGCCCTTGAGTATTTCAGGAGGTGCAGGGCAGTCCAGGGGAAGGAGAGGTAGATGTACGAGGCCAGGTGGCAGGCTGTCCTGTAGGCCTCCAGGCTTTGGGGTGAAGCCTGGGCCTGGCTGTTGTAATGAGCATGGAAAGAAACTGGAAAGTCCCAGAGCCCCTCTGAAGAAAACTCAAATGGGTCAGGAAGAGGCGGGGTCCAGTGGTTGCGTGTGGCCTTTCACGTGGCTTGGCTCCCCAACACCTCTGCCTCCTGACCTCCCCACACCTTGAGAAGCAAGGGCAGGCAGAGCCAGGGGAGGTGACTTCCAAGGCGGGAACCTGCAGGAGAGGCTGGCAGTCAGGAAAATGCCAAGGAGGATTTTGAGCCTGTTCTTGGTGCCCACAGGAAGTACTTATTTCCAGTTCTGGCATTATCCACGTTTCATGGCCAAGAAAAGGGGGTCTGTGGTGAAAATGCATTGCTACAAAAACATCAGCCACCCCAGCAATGTGACCTGGTTTTGGAAGCAGAATATGGACTCGAAACCTCAGATGCTGTCCTCGGAACCGGGCCGCATCCTGCAGTCCCAGAGTAGCTCTGCCAGTACCCTCACCATCCAAGGCATCCAGTTCGAGGACAACGGCATCTACTTCTGCCATGTGAATGACACCATCGAGCCTGAGTTCTGCGGCTGTGGCACGGAGCTGCGAGTCATGGGTGTGTGCCGGGTAGACAGGGTGTTCACATAGTCAGCCAGCTATACCCACCCTAGCCCAGCCCACCACCAGGGAGAAGCATGTGGAGGTAGCATGGTCCTAGAGCACCCAGGAGCGGGTCCTGAGGGGTGCATGGAGAGCCACCACTGCATGTTCTTAGGGTGGGCTCCCACAAGGATGCTCCACCCCAGCCTCACCACCTCATCTCCACCTCCCCTAGGGTTCAGCACCTTGGCACAGTTGAAAAGGCGGAACACACTGAAAGATGGCATCATCATGATCCAGACCCTCCTCATCATCCTCTTCATCATCGTGCCCATCTTCCTGCTGCTGGACAAGGTGACTGCAGGGGTTGGGAGAGCCTTGGATGGCCAGGAAGGCAGCCACAGAGCAAGCCAGACCTGGGCGGAGCCTTCATCTCACCAGCACCTGTGGCTGCCCTCTGTGTCCAGCTCAGCCTCAGGGCCCACTGCCTGGCTCACCTGTTCACTCACCCTTTCGGTTGTCCTTGGAGGGTACACCTTGCTCTCCTCCCCTCCCCACCAGGCCCATGTCCAGCCCTCTCCAGTCTGGCCCAGCCAGGGATGGGGGCGAGGGGACACTAACTCTGATCCTTCCCTTCGACCCTCCCCAGGATGACAGCAAAGCGGGAGTAGAGGAAGATCACACCTATGAGGTAAGGGGCAGGGGACTCAGATGCTCTGAGCCGAGAGGTCAGTGTCCGACATCTCTTGGCTCAGTCAGGGTGTGCCCAGGCCTGAGTTCTATTTCATGTCTCCAGGGCCTAGACATTGACCAGACAGCCACCTACGAGGACATAGTGACTCTGCGGACAGGGGAGGTGAAGTGGTCTGTTGGGGAGCACCCAGGCCAGGAGTGAAAAGCCGCCGCCACGCCCAGCACAGTTCTCGGGCCTCACTGACTGCTTCAGAGCTGCGTGGCTCACCGCCCACCCCTCTTCCTTGGATCCCCAGATGACCTCCAAAGCTGGCCTGCCAGAGCCACCTCCCCCTCCAGCCCTGGGTCCCCAGCTCCTGCCAAAGGACCTGAGGTAGGACAGGAGGGCAGTGAGTTGGAGTGGGAGTCCTCAGGAGATAGAGTGGACCCAGCCTTCTGGGGAGGCTATGCAGGATCATCCCACATTTGGGACTGGAAAGCAGAGACTTGTTGGAACCCGCAAATGGACACAGGACAGACCCGCTTCCTGCAGAACCTGGGAAGAGCCAGGGCCCCCCATGGCCCCAGAAGGGCTGGTGAGAACTTTGTTCCTCTCCCATTCTCTTACATCCCAGGGCGCCGAGCCTGGAGCCCATTCTCCCGTGGAATAAACAGTGTCTGACAACCCATCCGGGGCATGTGGCATCTCGTGGGGTGGACCAAATGAGTGTGGCTCTGTGGTCAGGTGTGGCATCCAAATGTGGCACCTGTGGGCCTGTGAGGCTATGGGGTGGGGGCGACACCATGATCACCTCCCCTTGTCTCTAAAGGCCCGGCTGGGGCCTATGGTCATATCCCCCTGTCTTTCCCTGTTCCCCTCTGGCCCTGGCTGGGCCTAGAGCACCTGCAGAAAGGCAGATCCAGCCGGTCCTACCCTTGGGCAGGGCTGCCCTCACCCTGCCCTTCTCTGACCCTGATGCCATTAGGGCCAAAACCTCAACCCTGGAGGATCTTGTCCTCCCGACCTATCCCAACCTGATCCTCTCCTCCAAGGCCTCCTTACGGGAAGGCCTCCCACAGTGCCCCAGGCAGTGCTAAGCCCTGTTCAGAGTAGCCCAGGCCTGGCTAGGCTACTGCCTGGGCTGCTTGTGTGCTCTTGGTTCTCCAGTTAGACTGGAAGCTTCCTGAGGGTCAGGAGTTTCCTGCCTCTACAACACCCCCTACCCATCCCCTACCAAGCCTGGGACATTTTCTTTTAAACTTGATCCAAAGCCATCAAAATATTGATAAAGAGGGAGTGTACAGTGTGGTGAAGTTTGAGGGTCCTTAGTCAGGTGACCCCTCAGACTTCCCCAGCATCACATCTGAGGGCCTTGGATTACCCCCAAAATGGCCCCTAGGGCCCTACAAATCAGAGCCCAATCCATCAGCTATGGGAGTAACTAGGAGTATTTCACAGCTGCGAGGTCAAATGCCATTAGCCTGTGTACAAAACCCCCCTCCCAAGCCAGGCTATGCGCCACTTCCTGTTGACCTGGAGGGGACCCTGAAACACCTCTCTGTGGTCTGTACTCTGATTCGGGCAGGCGAATCCTTACCGGGAGAGAGCTTCCCGTTTACCTGGAGAACCAAGGCCTGAGAGAAGCACCAATTTTTTGCAGATCCCCCTAGAGCTCTGGGGGCCTCCATGGGTAGGGGAAGGCGGGCACACCTGGAGTTTCCGGCCAGTCTGTGTTACCAGGCAGGACCCACTCTGGGCTAGAAGGGGGGTGGGGAGAGACTGGGCTGGCAGTTCCCACCCTGGCGGGGTTGCCAGAGGGAACTGGTTTGTTTGGGCATCTGCCTCCACTGAGCTGGAGCCTGTGCTTTCCTGTCACTTTGCATAGGGGCACTAATTTTGTCCCCCTACCTCTTCAGGGGACCTGGGTAGCCGGCAGAGGTTATAGAGTTCATTTTTCCCCCTGCTTGGGGCTGTCCTGAGTTGGGGGAGGCCTTGACTGTACAAGAGGACTATTTAACACCCTTGAAACCCGTGGCTTCCCTAGGGCCTTGAAGGGCCTGTTGAAAGATCATCCGGGCAGGAGGCTGCCCCCCACCAGACACCCCCAAAGGGTGCTGGTCTTCATGGGTTATGATGGAGAAGCCCTCCCTGGCTGTTTCTCTGTTTTAGGAGCTCACCATGTGGGTGTTTTGTCTGTATTAGGGGTTCCTGGCCCCAGAACTGACTCTGGCAGTGGAAACCTAGCAGGGTGCTGATGGTGGGGAGGATGAGTGTCCCAGGCCTCAGTAGTTTTATCTGTAAACTGGGAATTATAAAACCTATCTGCAGCTGGGTGTAGTGGTGCACACTGATAATCCCAGCTACTCAGGAGACTGAGACAGGAGGATCACTGGAGCCTGGGAGTTCAAGACCAGCCTAGGCAACATAGTGAAACCCTATCTCAAAAAAAAAAAAAAAAGAAAAAAAGAAAGAAAGAAAGAAAAGAAAAGGAAAAAACACTATCTGAAGGATGGGATTTGAACCAGATGTTGAATGTTGATTTTTTAAAAATTTAATGTAGTAAAACTGAGTTTATTTTCTTTTGGTATACAGTTCTATGAATTCTAGAATGTGTACAGATATGTACAGATTGGTATAATTACCTCCACAATCAGGAGACAGAATATAGACAAAAACTTTTATTGAGCCCCCCAATTTTTTTTTTTTTTTGAGATAGGGTCTTGCTAAGTTGCTGAAGCTGGTTTTGAATACATGATCCTCCTGCCTCAGCCTCTCAAGCTGCTGGTACAAATTCTTCTTGAACACACCTCTTAATAATCAATAGAGCCAGGTGCGGTGGCTCATGCTTGTAATCCCAGCATTTAGGGAGGCTGAGACAGGAGAATCACGAGTTCAAAGCCAGCCTCAGCAATGGTGAGGCGCTAAGTAACTCAATGAGACCCTCTCTCTACATAAAACACAAAATAGGACTGGGGATGTGGCTCAGTGGTTGAGTACCCCTGAGTTCAATCCCAGGTACCAAAAATAATAATAATAATCAATAGGATTTCATAGAACACCCCACACTCATTTACATTATCTGGGTTAAGACCCAGTTTAGCCCTCATCCCCATCTTACAAACAAGGACTTGAGGCCCAGGGAAATTACTTGAACTGGCCAAGGGTCACACACAAACCTGACTCCAGATGCAACGTTCTGGCCTCTCAACACATCTGGCTCCCTTGCAGGATTTTGCAGCAGTAAGACTTTAAACCAAAGAAGGGAAAGAACGAAGGGAGAGGAAATCCTGGGATCATTCTGACTTCCTCAAAGCTCTGTGCTTTGAAGAGGTTCACTCTTCCTGTTCATCAAAAGGTCTGAAGCCCTCCTGTTAACAAGACCTGGACAGGCCTCCCAGTACCCTCAAGAGTCTGCCCCTGGACCACCGTTGCAGGAGCCCAGCTCCTGCTGGCCTCCCCCTCCCCAGAACTGCTCTGAGACCCTTGGTGGGCACATGCCCCACTGCCCACTGGGGGAAATCCAGCTGGGTCCCTTGGGACTCTGGTTTAAATACAGGCTGGTTCCTCCTCTGACCTAGCTTGACTTCCGGCCCTCGTGCTGCAGGTGCTGCTAGGGCTGGGGCCATCTGACCTGAGGCTTTGGTTGTTTTTCCAGCAGAATCAGAGGTGAGAGAAAAACAAAATGTGTGAAAATTTGGCACTGCTTGTGACAGTGGGGGGTAGCATTCATCCTTATCCTGAGTGCCTCCCCCCAACCCCACCCAAAGGCCAACCAGGAACATGGAGTTTGGGATTCCTGACTTCTGCCTGCTCCCATCAGTCCACTCAGAGCTGGAGTCAGAACCCAATCTGAGGAATTCTGGGTGTGTCCAGGTCTCCAAGCTGCCCCTGGTAGGACATCCTCAGGTCCTGTGTTGTCATGGAAACAGCAGCCTTTGGCTTGAGACACCCACTGCCCTATCCAGCCCAAAAGCGTTCTCTTAGAAACAGGTGACTACAAAGGACAAAAATTAACAGGCATTAGATCCTGAGTTCAACCCAAGTGTAGTTTGTTGAAACATGTTTTGACTGGTTCTACTACAATTTTCAAGAGAAAGTGAGAGACATTTTTCCCTTGGACCTAACCCATTTTCTCTGTGGGGCAGGAGGGGAAGGCAGGACACCTCTTCTAGGTCCAGGTTCTGCAAGTCGTGAGTCTGGTAGAAAGTTGGCGTGAGCTTGGAATCAGCTTGTGTGTATAGCCTTGTTCACTTTTTTGTTTTCTTTGTTTCCATGTGCACGTTGCCATACATTCAAGTTCCTGTCCTTGTTATTTCAAAATAATGACTTGCAGAAGGACATCTAGACAGGACACGTAATCTCTGCTTTAGGAATTATTGTTGTGCTTAGCTGGTTGGACCCCTGAGTTCCCCTCTCAGTTCTGTCCTTCCTTTCATTTGTTCCACTCAGCAGATGCTTTTTTTTTTTTTTTTTTTTTTTGGTACCAGGGATTGAACTCAGGGGTGCTTCACCACTGATCTACATCCCCAGCCCTATTTTGTGTTTTATGTAGAGACAGGGTCTCACTGAGTTGTTTAGCGCCTCGCCATTGCTGAGGCTGGCTTTGAACTCACGATTCTCCTGTTTTAGCCTCCCAAAGTGCTGGGATTACAGGTGTGTGCCACCGCGCCCGGCTATATGTGGACTTCTTATTCCCTTTATTCCTGCTCTGTAAGCTCTTAAAAATGAGGCTGGAGCCAGGCATAAAACACAAAATAGGACTGGGGATGTGGCTCAGTGATTGAGTACCCCTGAGTTCAATCCCCAGTACCAAAAAAAAAAAAAAAAAGTCTACATATAACCATAAGATAAGGCGGGAGTGGTTATTTCCAGCAAGGACACACACCAGGAAAAGCATCCCAGGCTTCCTACAGCTGTTGGAATACCCCTCAGAGCATGGCACTTCTTTCTCAGGGGCATTCTCTCTCTGGTGAACAATTCCCAAAGCAGAGATTACTACCATGTCCAGTTGCCTAGATGGTCCTGTAGCTCTGGATTGTCCCAAGACTGTCAACCAGCGTAAACAACACCCCACGACACATAGGGGGTCTGCCCCATCCTCCCCCAGCTCACCCCCCAAGGTACTTCCCCCATGTTGGAGTCCTCTGATTGCATCGTGGGGCAAATTCAAGGGTCCAGTGAGATACAGGAAGTGAAAACACAGACAAACAGTGAAACGTGCAATACAAATACAAAGGACAGCGTGATCTGGTTCACTGAATCTGGCTACAACAGGCTGTTTTCTTCTGTTGTCCTGCATGCATGGAGACATCACATTCTGGGGCTGAGGTTCCCTGCCTTCAATTCTACCACCTTCACTCAACACCTTCTGTGCGGGGACTCCATCCTGGTTTGCAGGAGGAAAGTCCTGCCTACGCCAAATAGCACCATCCTCTTTACTAGATGGGGCTTCTGAAGCAGTTAGCATGGGGAGACTGGGGTCCTTGAGGAGCCATCCCTTAGGAACTGGGAGAGCCTGGACAGGCTGCTTCAGCTCTGAGCCTCTGCGTCCTCAGTTGTGAAATGAGACTTGAATGCCTTATTGTTCAGAATAGTGCCTGACACATGTAGGTCTTCAGAAACACACCTCCCTTGAAAAGTCCTTTGGAATCCCCACATAATCCTCTCTAAAGACCTTGACCCAAATGGGCTGAGTGATCAATGGTGCTAAGACTCATACATAGGACACTGGAAGCCAAGAGGAGGTAGAACGTGTCCCAAGTGTGATTACCAGCCTCTGACCTTAAGGAGAGGACAGAGCTAGAGGTGGGAAGTATGGGCCTCACATCACCAATGAGGAGTAGAAAGACGGGCCACCCATCCCTATGACCAGAGTGAGAAATTGAAATCACCCCCAGTCCACAGACTTGAACCTAAGAGGGGCTCTTAAAGCCTGAAAGGCCACATTAGGATCAAGAGCAGATCTGTGACCTTCTACAGTAGGTACAGAGAACTCCAGAGATGGTCAATTCTGGAAATGTGAAGTTTCCAAATACACTGAGAAATTCATGGATTCCAAGTTATAAAGGGAGTGTTCTTTGGAGACGACTGGGGATTCATCTTGAGTCTTTGCAGGCTGATATCAGAGATGCTAATCATAGCCTCTCCTCAATGATAGACACCATTATTGGGCAGTCTCTGAACCTGGAGGAGTCAGGGTTCTCAGTGGTGCCTCAAGACTGAGTGACCTCCCAGGACTGGAGGAGAAAATCCCAAGTCCAATTCAAAGCTTTGTTTCTACAGGTAATGAGTGACAGATGTGGTCTCTGTCACTAGAGGCCCTAAAAAGGTCTGCATTAGAGATACCAACTCCCGCCTCCGTGCATCTGCCTTCTGGTCTTTCTTCTGGATCCAGTAGTTGCCATAGTGCATCCCCAGGGAGCTCCAGAGTCCTTTGGGCCACCGCAGTTCTGGGGTCGCCTCAGTTCTGAGATGGTGAGAGGAGAGGTTCCCCTCCCTGGGCTGGTCCCATCTTGTCCTTGGCAGTAACCTCTCTGGTTCCTCAGCCACACCTTGATTATGCCTCCTGTGTGGCCATCGAAGTCAACTCAGGCTCCTGTTCTCACTCCCAGAGGAGGCCAGAGACTTTCCCTCCGCTCCAAAGCCCACGTATAATTCCCCAGCCTTAGCGAGAAGTCTCTGTGATGGGGTTCCGCGGTAGCGTCTCCTGCCCTGGGGAAGGAAGGAGGAACGTGGCAGAAGGCTACCTGGGCTCAGGGACCCTCCACTTCCCACCTGGCTCCTCCTCTTCAGTGGAGCTGGAAGGAGGAGAGGAAAGGTTATCCTCTTGTTCCATGTGGCCCCATCTTCCTAGAGCCTGTACCTTTTCCAGGCCTTCTCAGACTGACCAGGAGAACAGGATGCCACTTAGCATCCTGGTGGCTTCCCGGTGGGTGGTGATTTGGGGGCCCTGCTTGGGCAATACTTTGGTAATGCTGGGAAGGAAAGGTGCTCTGCCTTTTGATCCTAAAATCAGGGAGGTGGTGAGACCTGAGGTTTCACCCTCTAGACAACAGGGGTGTAATTTTTCAGTGTTGGTGCCAACATACCCAACCAGATAACCAACCATTTCTGGAAAGGTTGACTTGTTTATTCTCCTACATGGCCGAATGCCAAACGCTCTGAGACTCAGGAGTAGAAGGTTGCACAGCAGGGCAGTGTTTCATCTGGGGGTATCGGAGGTATCCAGGTGCTGAAAAAGCCCCAGCCTGGGCACCAGAAGGCCAAAAGCCGTTGCCCTGCTTTCTCCACTGTCGCCTTCCCCTGCTCTCAGGTTCCCACATGAACCCATGCCCCTGGAACTTTCTCACCTGGAAATTGAGGGGGAACAATCTACTCCTTAAGGCAGGACAAATGAGGCAAAGACACTGTTGTGATTTGGAGCAGGATCCCAGCATTTAGAGGGATTTAGAAGATAAAAAACTGAACAGCACTACGCAGGCTGCCCGGGGGATAGGGCTTTGGACAGTGAAACACAGGAAAGCGAGTCTGTGCACAGTGCCACCTCTGCTGAATTGGTTTGTGCAAGTCGGTCTCCTAGAGCCTCAGTTTCTTCCTCTGAAGAATGGGTGTGATGATAACATCTCATTCACAAGGTGCTTGCAGAGCTTGGATATGAGGAGGGACAGGTAGGCTCTTGTCACGTGATGAGCTCTGTAAAGAGACCGAAAGGAGTTGGAGAAGGAAGAGAAGGAGACTACAATGACTGGAGGGCATCTTTCAGGGTGCTGTACCCGAGTTCCAATGCAGGGAGGAAACTCAAGTCTTCCACTTAGATACTGAGGTTTCAGGGCTGTGAACGGAAGCACTTGTGGTCTGTCTGTTCTCAGGATTTCTGATTCTTGGTTGCATCTCTGTGGCAAGTCCAAGGAGCCGGGGCAGTGCCTGAAGTTTGGGTCCTTTGCCCCACAGACCTGGACCTGGGGGAGACTCAGAAGTTCCAGGGACAGGGAGGGCAGTATGTGGGGTCCATGCCCTCTAGTGGTCAATATTAGCACTGCATCCAGCACCCCGCTGCTGGCCCAAGTGATGGAATGGAGGAAGCCAAAGTGTTATCTGGGGCTGAACTGAGCCCAGAGACCCTAGGATCTATAGGCTGTCCTTGGCCTCTTTCCCCAGTACATACGATCTCTCTCTGGTAAGTGGAGAGGAACCATTAGAGAATGGGAAGAGGTCAGCGCTGCTCTCAGACAGTCATCCTAGCCCAATGTTGTGGGATGCACACCTGTAATCCCAGAGACTCAGGCTGAAGCAGAAGGATTGGAAGTTTGAGGCCAGCCTCGGCAACTTAACAAGACTCTGCCTCAAAATACAAAATAAAAAGGGATGGGGATGTAGCTCAATGGAGAAAGCTTGTCTAGCATGTGCAAGGGCCTGGCTTCAACCCTCAGTACAGAAAAGAAAGAAAGAAAAAAGTCATGTTGACCTTGCCTCTTTTGGGGGCCACTGTTGAGCCATCATCAAGGTGACAGACAATCCCACAATGACAACCTGGCAGAGCACCCCTGGACTTAGGCTACTCTCTTCTAACATCTCCCACTCAAAAAGAGGCAGGATGGGGTGGTCGCTCACTGAGCCCTGCATGCACAGCCTCCACAAGCCTGGTCAGAGCGGTGCGGGGAAGATGATAGGAAGGGGGACATGACCCCAGAGAGGAGCGGGAACAGGATGAGTGGAAAAAGCTTCTAAATTATCCATCAGCACAACCGTCAGTGCCCCCATGCATAAATGTATAGAGAAAATAGGTGGGGGCCTTGGAGTGGGGGAAAAAGGGCCAGGTATAAAAAGGGCCTGCAAGGGACCAACTCCAGGATCCTAGGGCCGAGCTCCTCCAACTGCTCAGAGTTCTGTGGATAGCTCCCCCAGGTGCAATGGCTGCAGGTAAGCACCCCAATACCCCTTTGGGTATGGGGTAGACTGAGGGGAGAGGCAGGGGACCTGCAAGTGGGATGAGGGCACTAACCCTGGTCTTTGGGGCTTCTTGATATGAGTATGACCATCTAGGTCCGACATGTAACCATGTTGAGAATATTCTCAGTCCCTGGGGAGAGTGGGAAGAGAAAGAACTGCTCTAGGGACTTGGACAGAGTGGCCCCCTGCTTAGTGCCTCCTAGCCCTCCTGTGTTTCTCTAGGTTGTCGAGCTGCCTGGCTCCTGGCCTTCACCCTGCTGTGCCTATCCTGGCCTCAGAAGGCAAGCACCTTCCCAGCCGTGCCTTTGTCCAGCCTGTTCGCCAATGCTGTGCTCCGAGCCCAACACCTGCACCAGCTGGCCGCAGACACCTACAAAGAGTTTGTAAGCTCCCCAGGGATGAACACTGGGCGGGGTGGCAGAAGGGAGCAAATCCCCCTTGGGAAGCAATGGGAAGAAACAGAGGAGCTTAGGGCTGAAGTGCTATCAAATGAGCAGGAACTGAAGGGGTTCCCCAAAAAAAGTAGTGGTGAGAGCTGGTCACCAACTCCAACCTCGGAACGGTGCTTCCCCAGGAGCGTGCCTATATCCCCGAGGGACAGCGGTATTCCATCCAGAACGCCCAGGCTGCCTTCTGCTTCTCAGAGACCATCCCTGCCCCCACAGGCAAGGACGAGGCCCAGCAGAGATCCGTGAGTGGCCATTTGGGCTCTCTTCAGAGGCAGTTCTCCCTACCTGCCCGGCAGCCTTCTCCCCCAGGCTGGGGCGGTGCTGGAGGCCCAGGCAGGGGCCACTGCGGCCACACACTCACTCCCCAGCCCTCCCCCTGCAGGACATGGAGCTGCTGCGCTTCTCACTGCTGCTCATCCAGTCGTGGCTGGGGCCCGTACAGTTCCTCAGCAGGGTCTTCACCAATAGCCTGGTGTTTGGCACCTCAGACCGCGTCTACGAGAAACTGAAGGATCTGGAGGAGGGTATCCAGGCCCTGATGAGGGTGAGGATGGCACCAGGATCCCCAACCCGGGGGGCCATAGCTGACTTCTGCCTGGGCTGGAGCTCCATGGAACTGGGGACAGATATGTGGCTGCTCTCTTTTTACCAGTCAGGGCTTGAGGCAGGAGGAGGCATCTTACTCCTGGATTTCCTCTGTCCTCGGAGGGGAGGAGGGAGGAAAATGGCTGGAAGAGGGAGGGTAGAGCTCCCCAGGGACTCGGCCTCTCCTGCCCTTTCTTCCCCTTGCAGGAACTGGAAGATGGCAGCCCCCGGGCTGGGCAGATCCTCAAGCAAACCTATGACAAGTTTGACATCAACTTACGCAGTGATGATGCGCTGCTCAAAAACTACGGGCTGCTCTCCTGCTTCAGGAAGGATCTGCACAAGGCCGAGACCTACCTGCGGGTCATGAAGTGTCGCCGCTTTGTGGAAAGCAGCTGCGCCTTCTAGTGCACACATCTCTGTCACGCTGCCCCAGCCCCTCCCCTTGCCCTGGGAAGTGCCACTCCAGTGTCCATCATCCTGTCCTAATAAAATTAAGTTGCATCATTTCGTCTCCCTGGGTGTTTTCATACTACGTGCAGAAGGCGGGCAATGTAAGGCAAGAGGCAGGCCCGGAAGATAACCTGCAGGGGTGCTGTGGGCTCTATCAGGAACCAGACTTGGCTCTTCTTGGGCCAGAATAAAGCCGACACGTCACTCCACTCTGTTTCACACACTACGTTCATGCCCCCCAGTAGATGGCCTGGCTTTCAGGGTAGTCATGGCTCAGTTAGATCATAGGTTCCCCCATGAAGTACTTGGAGGCATTTCTCCCCAACACTACCAGCAATGCCAAACTTAGCCCCCCAAGAGCCAGAAGAAATGAAAACAGGGCATATTATTAAGTGCAGGAGTAAAGTGTCCCCATGGGAGAAAACATGCCAAATCAGTAGAGCACAGAGCAGGGAGCTGGGTTCTCTGTCTCACGAATTTGAAGAATAGAGTCAGTCGGGCGCGGTGGCACACACCTATAATCCCAGCACTTTGGGAGGCTGAGACAGGAGAATGGTGAGTTCAAAGCCAGCCTCAGCAACGGCGAGGTGCTAAGCAACTCAGTAAGACCCTGTCTCTACATAAAACACAAAATAGGGCTGGGGATGTGGCTCAGTGGTCGAGTGCCCCTGAGTTCAATCCCTGGTACCAAAAAAAAGAAAGAAAGAAAGAAAGGAAAGAAAGAAAAAAAGAAAGCAGAGATCCCAAGGAAGGAGGAGTCCCAAGAGAGGGATAAGAGATACCCCCTGTTGTCTGGGGATTTATATAGCTCTATAGGTTTAAAGAAGTCATCCCGCTGCCAAACCCTGGGTAAGGCACTCAGTATCCACAAGGTATTTATGCACATTTAGTCCATTCAAAAATATCAATCAGGCATTTTCCCTTCTTTGGAGAGATATGGATCCTGGTCACGTAAGTCCCGATTTAAAAACAGCCTTTTGGTAAGTTTCTTAGAAAATATCTGCAGGTGCTATTTGTGCTCTACCATCCATCCATCTCCATCTTCCGAGTGACCCATCTCCCCATCTTTCCAGCCTTATCTCTTCCTCCTGATGTTGTCCCCCTCTCTGGAGAGTTAATCTTAACTGCTGTTAGGGAATTTGAGAGATAACCACTCTAGCTTCTTCCGACCGAAAAGAGGTTTTGAGAGGACAACAGCAGTCAGGGTCCTCCTACCAAGGCCTATTTAATGGACCCCTATAAAAGTCAAGTGGTACTTCCATGGTAGTATCTCCATGACCATCTGGAGCTTAATAGAATCTGCAGGTGTTCATGTATCAAGGCAGTACAGAGGTCCACGGTAGCAGTTGGCAGGTGACTAGATAAGGTGTACATAAGGTAATGATCATGCCAGTACAGCAATAAACTAGACAGCAAAGTATTATTTTTTGCAAACAATTAGAACAAAAAAATCAATGTTATCAACCAGCCTCTGAAACCACGAAAACAGCAACTTGTTAGAGTTTAAGGTGTGGTCTGAAATGTCATTCATTTGTGAGTGGAGGCCATTTAAGGCTTTGGAAACATCAGCAGAATTGCTAAAAACATATATACAACTTTTAATTTTTATAATGGCACAGGTTTCCCTTTGAGCTGTGGAACGCCATCTGATTCATGTAAAATAGCTTTCTCAGAAGCATCAGGGACTTTTCCTTTTCCAAAGGCCCCCCTCCTCTTTGCAGAATGTGCACTGGTTGCCTTTCTGTTCTCTAGGATCCTGCCAAGCCCCTTGATCGGGAGATCTGGTGACCCACCAGAGTTGCAGGGCCCTTAGAGAAATTCAGTCATTCCCTGCATTCTGGCTGACCTTAGAGGGCAAGGGCCAAAATATTGGCTGGCTTGTTTTTGTTGTTGTGTTTGGGGTGTTATCCGCCCCCCCCTTTTACTTCCTTGACTTTGGTCTCCAAGTTTTGGTTTTAAACATCTAGCAGGGCAGTTTCACCATTCTTGAAATAGGAGTACAAGGTTTTAACTTTAATGCCTATAATTTTATTGTTTATTTATTTATTTATTGGTACCAGGAATTGAACTCAGGGGCACTTGACCACTAAGCCAGATCCCCAGCCCTATTTTGTGTTTTATGTAGAGACAGGGTCTCACTGAGTTGCTTAGCGCCTCGCCATTGCTGAGGTTGGCTTTGAACTCTCGATTCTCCTGTCTCAGCCTCCCAAAGTGCTGGGATTACAAGCATGAGCCACCGCGCCCAGCTCCCTTTTTATTTAATTTCAGTAATACTGAAAGCATTATATCCTATCTCTCCTATAGTTGTTCTAAAGTTGTATGATGATTTAGTTTGTATAATAGCTTCAAACCAAGAAACATAATGTCTATAATAACACTATGGTAAATTTAATATCCATTTAGCCTCTACAAAGACCCATTAATTTATGAACTCATCACCTATGAAATCCTTTACAAATTTAGTTTTCTTTTACAGTTCTCTTATGTACCTTTTATAATTCCCGCAAATGTTTCCTTAGGTTTGCATTATATGCTTTGCTTATTTTGAGATCACAGTAACCTTTTTAACAAAAATCTACCTTTTGAGCATAACCTCAAAGGAGCTTAATTCCAGCCTACTTTGGAGCTAGCCTAACATAGAGTAAGGTGAGAAGTAGAGCCTTAACTCAGGTGAGGTATCAGAAATAGACTTATTATCTGATGTAGAAATGCATCTCATTTATATAATAATGAAACATTTATGTAGATAAAGAAAAAAATGTAAGCCAGGTTTTAAAATGGCAATGTGGCCCTTTTATGTCAGATGCAATGTATAAAAGACAGCCTTTAGCTGGGCAGGGTGGCACATGCCTGTAATCCCAGCACTTAGGGAGGCTGAGACAGGAGAATCGCCAGTTCAAAGCCAGCCTCAGCAATGGCGAGGCGCTAAGCAACTCAGTGAGACCCTGTCTCTACATAAAACACAAAATAGGTGTGGGGATGTGGCTCAGAGGTCAAGTACCCCTGAGTTCAATCCCTGGTACAAAAAAAAAAGAGAGAGAGTGCCTTCATTGGTTACCATGCATGTATTAAACCTACACAGTGGGCTGGGGCTGGGGCTCAGCGGTAGAGCGCTTGCCTAGCATGCGTGAGGCACTGGGTTCGATCCTCAGCACCACATATAAATAATAAATGAATAAAATAAAGATCCATTAACAACTAAAAAAAAAATTTAAAAAACAAACCTACATAGCTTTCATTTTACAAGCTTTTACATAACAGTTAGACAAAGCTTGGACAAACATATTGAATTTTCATTTGCATACGTATCTCTAGTCCCATAAATTTAAGGTGTCAACTCTATTGTAATATCCTAAAATAGCTGTTGTTTATTTAACCAGAGCTATAAAACAATCATTTTTCAAAAAACAACTTTAAAATAGATATGAACCTTAGTTAACAAAACCTAATAGATACAAGAAATTATCTTGATAAATAAGATCAGATCAATGTTTTAAGAAAATCTTGTCATTTTTAAGCATAGAGAATTAGACATTGTTTTATATCAGTATATTAAAAGTTGACCTTAGAAAACTCCTTAAATAACCTTAACTGACTGCACTGAGGATATGCCATTTAACACAGAATATTTTTGAGATTTGCTTTTTACAAATCTGTAACTTACTTAGATACTCTATAGCTTGTTTACGTCCTTAGCTTTGTCCTGTCTCACTTTTTATTTTGAACTTTAGGATAAAAATATTTCCCATGCCAGATATTTTTCTCTTTCAGAAACATTGTTTTTCCTTATTAAGAAAATATATTTTCATATCTATAACTTTCTTATCGTTTTATCCTAGTTATTGAGCTTTTAAGTTTCCAATTTGAAACAGTCCTTAAAATTTTATGAACATACAAAATTACTCTTTTTCTCAATAAAAATAAAATATTTTATGCTTTTCTTGTAGTTTTTTTTCCTTCATCAAAACTAGTTTGGTTTTTCTCTTTTTCTTTCTTTATTTCTTTTTTCTTTTTGTTTCTTGCATTAGAACAACACATGTAAATAGAATTTTAACCCTTAATCCTCTTGTTTTTAGTAAAGCCCCAGAAACAAAGCCATCTTAAACTGACTTTTAATTTACCAACAATTTATAAAAACACATTTAATAAACCCCAAAATATGCTGTCTTGTGCAACTTAAAAAGGCAAAAATATTTGAGTTAGTATTTAGCAGTAGATGTTTGAGTATTTTAACTTTGTGAATTAATCAGATGTCTCTCTCTTTTTTTTTTTTTTTTTTTTTTGGCATCAGGGATTGAACTCAGGGGTACTCAACCACTGAGCCACATCCCCAGCCCTATTTTGTGTTGTATGTAGAGACAGGGTCCCACTGAGTTGCTTAGTGCCTCACCATTGCTGAGGCTGGCTTTGAACTCATGATTCTCCTGTCTCAGCCTCCCAAAGTGCTGGGATTACAGGTGTGCACCACAGCACCTGGCAATCAGGTGTCTCTCTTTTTTTTTTAATATTTTTTTTAGTTGTTGAGGGACCTTTATTTTTTATTTATTTATATATGGTGCTGAGGATCGAGCCCAGTGCCTTACGCATGCTAGGCAAACGCTCTACCACTGAGCCACCACCCCCAGCCCCCAGGTGTCTCTTTTAACAAACATGTTATATGAGCAATAATTCCATTTATGTAAATCTAATTCGTTCATTATAGTTGTTAACCTTATGTTATCTATGAAAACCAAGATATCAGACAAGTCTAGTTAACACTTTAAGTCAGTCATTCCTGCCAAAGGAAAATCCTTAAAAGCAATGGATGTTGTACTTTGAACATTTTATAGATATTTCTGTTTTCTTGGTTGGCTGGCCACTTAGAAAAACACGTAGGTTAGTAATTTTAAAGACATCTTTACTCATCTTTTTAACCAATTTAAGTCGCATGACCTGAAAGGCATTTGGGTCTATGTTTTTAAATTTATGAGCACTCATTTATCTATGTGTCCATTTTGATACCATGTATGTGATTTACAGATACAAGTACACGCCACACAATACACATGTGTGCACACATATGCATAAAAATTGACAGGAAACAAAGGTTTCATAGCCCTTTTCAAGGCATTAGATTCCTATGGACAGGAAGCAAAAGAGTTACAGATGTTTAATTATACAGATTGTCAGATTTAGCCCTGTAGAAATTAAAACAGAGTCAGTCACATATTCTTGCAGTATGACTCAGCTATAGGGTAGACCTGTACAATTGGAGACATCAGGAATAGAGTCTGTCATCCATGGTGGATGCTGAAATTAAAGGTTCAGGTGGCCACTTGTCCTCCATGGGGGCAGATCCTCTCTCACCAGCACCACTGTTTATTTTTCCTGCTTAGTATTCTTCAAAGAGGAAGATCTCTTTCCTTTTCCAGTGTGTTTGAGTGAACCCTTGAACAACTGGCCTCTGAATAAAAACAACAAAAAGAAAAACAGAGGGCTAGAAACTCCAGTTAGACAAAACCAGACTAAACTGGGCGCAGTGGCTCATGCCTGTAATCCCAGCACTTTGGGAGGCTGAGACAGGAGAATCATGAGTTCAAAGCCAGCCTCAGCAATGGTGAGGCACTAAGCAACTCAGTGAGACCCTGTCTCTACATAAAACACAAAACAGGGCTGGGGATGTGGCTCAGTGGTCGAGTGCCCCTGAGTTCAATCCCCGGTACCAACCCCCCCAAAAAAAAATTGGTACAGGACCAAAGATTAATCTATCAGAAAAACTTGAGTTTAGAATAAGACAAAGACTGGGAAAAGATAACATGCCATAATTATTGTATTAAAGGAGGACATGGAACATGTTTATCAGATCAGGGATCACTTTTAGATCAGATTAAAGTCAGCCCAAGTATTTAAAGAATTTGGAAGTCCCATGAAGTCCTCAGAAAAATGATTTTAAGAAAAATAAAAATTGTACCTATGTGAGTGTGTGTGTGTGTGTGCGCGCGCTGCACACCTATTTGGAAAGAAAAGAAAGCCATTTAGGGAGGAACTCATTGAAAGAGCAGAACCCCAGAGTGCAAGAAAAAAGAAAACAATCCTTTATGTCCCACAGGAGCTTGGATTTAAAAGTGACAGTTTTGCTTTCTCTGGTCTCAATCTGATTTGGGCACTTGGTCATGTAGCTTACATTTTAAATGGGCATCAGAGAGGCAGCTAAAGGAGTAAGGAAGCTGCCATTTTGAGGATGAGAGGTAAAAAGCTTCCACATAGGGCACTTAGGGCCATTTATTCCTTTTGTAAAACCAGTCCAGCTACAAGATGGTGTTAAAGTTTATTTTCCTCCAGAGGCCATTTTTTATTCCCCAGCTGGTAATCAGGCCAGGCTTGGGTGCAGAAAATTGTCAGGCATTTTCTTTTTAGTGTTTGAGGATCAGATATATCCCAATTTGGGGGGGGGGGAGGGCAGGGGTAACAGGGATTGAAATAGGGGGCACTTGACCACTGAGCCACATCCCCAGCCCTATTTTGTGTTTTATGTAGAGACAGGGTCTCACTGAGTTGCTTAGCGCCTCGCCATTGCTGAGGCTGGCTTTGAACTTGCAATTCTCCTGTCTCAGGCTCCCTAAGTGCTGGGATTACAAGCGTGCACCACCGCACCCAGCCCCATTTTGTATTTTATTTAGAGACAGGGTCTCACTGAGTTGCTTAGTGCTTTGCCATTGCTGAGGCTGGCTGAACAGAAACTTCTCAAAAGAAGATATATAATCAATCAACAAATATATGAAGCTTCAACATCTCTAGCAATTAGAGAAATGCAAATCAAAATTACTCTAAGTTTTCACCTCACTCCAGTCAGAATGGCAGTTATCAAGAATACAAGCAACAATAAATTGTGAGGATGTGGGGGAAAAGACACACTCAAACATTGCTGGTGGGACAGCAAATTGGTGCAACCAATCTGGAAAGCAGTATAGAGATTCCTTTAAAAGCTTGGAATGGAACTACCATTTGACCCAGCTATCCCACTACTCAGTCTATACCCTAAAGACTTAAAAATAGCATACTACAGTGATGCAGCCACTTCAATGTTTATAGCAGCACAATTCACAATTGCTGAACTGTGGAACCAACCTACATGCCCTTCAACAGATGAATGGATAAAGAAACTGTGGCGGGCTGGGATTGTGGTTCAGCGGCAGAGCGCTTGCCTCGCATGCGTGAGGCCCTGGGTTCGATCCTCGGCACCACATACAAAACAATAAAATAAAGACATTGTGTCCATCTACAATTAAAAAAAAAAGAAAGAAACTGTGGCATATATACACAATGGAATATTACTCAGCATTAAAAGAGAATAAAATTATGGCATTTGCAGGTAAATGGATGGAGTTTGAGAACTTCATGCTAAGTGAAATAAGCCAATCCCAAAGAACCAAAGGCCGAATGTTTTTTCTGATTAGTTGATGCTGATTCATAACGGGGTTGGGGGTGGGGAGCATGAGAGAAATGGAGGAACTTTGGATAGGGGAAAGGAGAGGGTTGGAAAGGGAGGGGCATGAGGATAGAAAAAATGGTGGAATGAGATGGACATCACTATCCTAGGTACATGTATGAAGACACGAATAGTGTGACTCTATCTTGTTTACAACCAGAAAAATGGAAAATTGTGTTCCATATGTGTACTATGACTTGAAATGCCTTCTTCTGTTTTAAAAAATAAAATAAATAAATTTAGAAAAGAAAGAAATCTTGTTCCAGAGCACCCTTCACAGATGACATCCTGACTATGATTTGTGTAGCATTAAGACCAAGGACATCAAGATTTCACAAGACAAGTCATTCTATTAAACCACTCTGATCTCAGAAAACTATTTCACACATTAAGCTGGAACTAATATCCCTGTACTATCCCTCACTTGACCTTGGAATTATTTAGAAATTTGTAGTTTTTGAAGTTGATACAATAAAACAATTTAATTATTTCTTGGTTTAAGTTTTTTTTAAAAAAAAAAAAGGAAAGAGGAGCTGTCTTCGTATTTGCTGAATGAATGTGGCAGGGATCTACAACATCCAGGGTCCACAGAGGAGTATTATAACTGCAGGTTCTTGTCCACTTACAATGGGGTTGCATCAGGATAAACCCATCATCTGTTGAAAATATTGCAAGTCAGAAATGCACTTAATACACCTAAACTACTGAGCTTAGCAGCAGAGCACACTGTATAGTACCCTCTCTGCCCCTGCCCTCCCCCTCAGTGATTGTGTGACTAACCAAAGTGATGGCTCACTCCCTCCACTGAATCCAATCCCTAGTAACACACACACACACACATACACACAAGGATTGCATGAAGTCTGAAAAATATTATCCTCTGTGGGACAAGGATTGCTTGACTCTTCCTGGTGCGAGTCTTATTCATCTTACCCTTGGGAAGATTTTTCATTTGAAAATATTGTTTACATTTTTAAAATTATGATAAGATATACATAAAATTTACCATCCTAGGGCTGGGGTTGTGGCTCAGTGGTAGAGCACTTGCCTAGCATGTGTGAGGCACCGGGTTTGATCCTTAGCACCACATATAAATAAAAAAAATGAAAGCCTATGAACTAAAAAAATTTTTTTTTTAAATTTATCATCCTAATCATTTTTAAGTGTACAGTTTGGTAATGTCAAGCACATTCACTTTCCTGTGTAATCATCACCACCATCCTGCTCCAGAATACTACCACAGCTACATTTTCATCCCTTTTTATTTTTCATTTTTAGACAGGGTCTCACTGAGTTGCTAAGGCTCACCTTGAACTTTCAATTCTCCTGCATTGGCCTCCTGAATAGCTACAGGTGTGCGCCACCAAGCCTGGCTTCATGCAATCTTTTGAATTTATCCTAATCCCAAATCAATTCTGAATGTCTTCCATCAGCATTGTCAAAATATGCACAGCTAGTTTTGTCCCTGTATATATACTTAGAGTGGAAGTAACACCCCCTTTTCTGTATAAGTTCTCCTTGAGACAGGATCTGGGTTTCTGGGCCAGACAAACCTTGCAGCTTCTTTAATCCAGAAGCCCTTGGAGGTGCAGCTCAGTGGTAGAGCACTTGCCTAGCAAGCTTGAAAGCTGGGTTTGAAGCCTGGGTTTTATCCCCAGCAACACCATCAAAAAAAGAATTCACAGAAGACACTGGAATGGCTGAGAAATGCTTTGGGTGATATTAGTATCAAGATTACCAGCCAGTCCCAGTTAGCATAAAGCTTTCCTGATTTTAGGAACCCCTCAGCTCAATGAAAATGAGCTGGTAAGTTTGGTTATCCAACTGCTATTCCTAAATCTTGGGAAACCAAAAAGGAGGAAAGGAGAGGAAGAATGAGGAAAAAGACTAGGAAAGTCAGAGGAGATAAAATAACGGAAAAGAGAAACATGTATATGGTGTGTGCAACTTTAAAAAAAAATTATTCTAATTGGGTTTACATGACAGCAGAATGCATTTTGATTCATTGTACACAAATGGAGCACAGCTATTCATTTCTCTGGTTGTTCACAATATTGAGTCACACCATATGTGCAGTCATACATGAACCTAGGGCATTGTTGTCCATCGCATTCCGCCATCTTTGCATGTGCAACTTTCAACAGCCCTTAACGGTTGTCACAGGTTTCTGACTCTTGCTTCAAGTTCATTATGATTATAATTAAGGACGTGATTATCTTCGGGATTATTCACATAGCAAAAACCAACACTCATGAACGTGTGCATGGCACCATATTCATGTTTTCCAAGTACTGTTTCATTTCTTTCTAGCTGTAATCCTATAAAATAAATACTACTATTACTCATTTTAGTAAGAAGCCCCACTGAATACTTAACATGCTTTCTCAGATCTAAAAAGATGCCAAAAATTCACCTTGACCATCTTTAAGAGCATTAAGGTTGGGGATATTAACGGTCACTCTTTCTCTGAAGATAATGGGCAGCTACTGATTACTGTGAGCAAGTTGCTTTGTTGTTTAGAGGAAGATACAATCAAAACCTTTCAGGTCTGGGGAGTCCTGGAGACAATGAAGGCAGCTACCCTTAGGAGTTCTGTTATTCTGAGAAAGAGATGTAATGAGATCTTTTGTGCTTTGAGAATTGGCAAGAAAGGGCTACCCAACCCAATTGGCTACCCAGCTGGCAAGGAAAGAAGAGAAGGTCAAGTCTACAAGGGGAACAGCCTAGACCATATCTGAAGAGGGCGGGGGGCGGAGGTGGAAAATCTAAAGTGCTGACCTCTAAAAGATGTAACCCTGGAAACTCAAACAAGGAGTCATCTGCAGCTGCACCGAGCCCTGAGGAAGTGGATCATCCTCCCATAAAGATGCACAGTAGCCAACCAAAGATGTGAATCTGCAGAAATCCTGGATTTCATGGGACTGTGTAACACCTTCTGTCAACAGTGACACCCAGTGGCAATGAGGAGCAAAAGCTCTCCTTGAAGGTAGTAGGAAGTCCAAATGATCCCCTGCTTATCTCCTTTTTGTATGCACTGGGAGTCAGAGCTCTGGGGCCATAGGGTATCATTCGCAGATGTGGAATTAACTACATGCCTAATGCAGCCTATCCTGGCAATGAAATGGCTGGAGATCCCTGGATTAGGCTGCTGATACTCTGCTCTCTTAAACCTGCTTGTTCCCAGATTCTTCCCCAAATGCTCGATTTGAGAAGATGATGAAGGAGCAACTGAGGCTGAGAAGGTCATTTGGAGAAATGCTGTTTTGCAGCCTCCTTTAGGTTAGGCTTTCTCTTAATAATTTATCCTTTCTTGATCATAGGAGTTAACTCACAAATGTAATCTATTCATTTGCCCTAGCTTTCCTGTTATGGTTTGGATAAGTGTCTGTCCCAAAGGCCTATCATCTGTTAAAGGCTTAGTACCCAGCCTGTAGTACTATTGGGAGAAAGTGGACCCTTTAAAAGGTGGTACTTAGTGGGAGAAAGTTAGGTGATGATTGGGGAGGGCATTAGTCAATTTTTCTTCACTGTGACAAAATACCTGAGAAAAATCAACTTAAAGGAAAAAAAGATTTACTTTATCTTATGGTCAAGTGGTCCCATCACTATGGGTTGAGGTGAAGCAGAACATTGTGGCAGGGGTCATGTAGCAGAATAGAGCTACTCACCTCATGGTGGCCAGGAAGCAGAGAGCAAGTAAGGCAGGGGCTGGGGACAATATATATCCTTACAGGGTACACCTCCAGTGACCTATTTCCTCTCACTAAACTGTCCTATAATTTCCACCACCTCTCCACAGTTTGTTCAGTTATGAACCTATTGATGGATTAAATCATTGATATCAGAGCCTTCACGATCCAGTCACTTCCCTAAAGTACCACCACTCTGAACACTGCTGCATTGGAGACCAAGCCTTCAACACGAGACTTCAGTCCAGATCTAAACTATAATGGGAGGCACGCCCTTGAAGAGGATATATGAACCCTCTCTTATTGCTTCCTGGTTGCCATGAGGTGAGGAGCTTCCTGTTATGAGCTCCTGTGATGATTATACTGCCTTGCCACAGGCCCAAGAATATCAGGGCCAAGAGAATTTGTGATTGTGATACTGAAGACAGCAACTTCTGACTCGGTGACAATAGAAATGGAACTAGAAGCCGGGCACGGTAGCTCAAGCCTGTAATCCCAGCACTTAGGGAGGCTGAAACAGGAGAATTGCTAATTCAAAGCCAGCCTCAGCAACGGCGAGGTGCTAAGCACCTCAGTGAGACCCTGTCTCTACATAAAACACAAAATAGGGCTAGGGATGTGGCTCAGTGGTTGAGTGTCCCTGAGTTCAATCCCCAGTACCAAAAAAAGAGAAAAGAAACAGGTGAGATTTTATTGGGAATTCTGTTCAAATGAGGAGGAAAATGCACCCCTGGCCAAGAGTATGTTAAGCTGGCTCAAAGGACAAAGGTGTGTAGCTTTGATGGCATCTACAGGGTAGGCGGGGACTCACTCCCTTGGTGTCGTCACATGTAGAATGGGATTTTAAATGTTTTTTTTTTTTAATATATTTTTTTTTTTAGTTACAGATGGACACAATGTCTTTATTTTATTGCTTTGTATGTGGTGCTGAGGACCGAACCCAGGGCCTCACGCATGCGAGGCAAGCGCTCTACCGCTGAGCCACAATCCCAGCCCCTAGAATGGGATTTTAGTTCCATGTGTGCTCTTCTTCATCTTGTTTCTTCATGCTACATATCTTGTCTCCATCTCGGGGAGTGCTTTACTATGCTAATAAAGGTATCTCTGTGTAGTCACTGTTCTATGCATGTATTTGCCCCTCACGACCTGGAACTTGCTTCTTTATCATCTGGGGAAATATTTAATTTTATTTTGAAAATAAGGTGGAATACCAATTCTCCTCAAACTATTTCATGAAATAGAAAAGGAGGGAACCCTTCCAAACTCATTCTATGAGGCAAGTATCATCCTGATTCCAAAACCAGACAGAGACACATCAAAGAAAGAAAACTTCAGACCAATATCCCTGATGAACATAGATGCAAAAATTCTCAATAAAATTCTGGCAAATCGCATACAAAAACAT